>JAPKLX010000011.1:2364612-2452034 GCA_026898415.1 Leonotis leonurus
CATGTTTATGTTGAGGGGTATGTATTGATGTATCTATGGCTGCATGTGTATGGCTGTATTGAGATTTCTATGGCCGTGGTTAGATCTTTGTATTGAGGTCTCTATGGTTGTGGTTATATCTCTGTATTGAGGTCTCTTTGGCTGTATTGAGACATATGTATTGAGGTCGTTATGGCTGTATTGAGATATCTGTATTGAGGTCTCTATAGTTGTATTGAGATATTTGTATTGAGGTCTCTATGGCTGCATGTTATGGCTGTATGGAGGTCTTTGTGTTTATGTTGTGACTGCAAGTTGTTGTGGGAGATGGGAGTAAAATTCTGAGATGATAAAAATGTTCTTATGTACATATGGTTTAAATTTGAGCATTGTGTTGGCTTGGTTTCTGTGTGGGTTTGAGTTATATTGTTTCAAATTGAGGGTTAGAGTTGTTGCTGATAAGTTTAGTATGCAAAGTTGGATGATGATGTTACAAAATGGAAATTTGATTGATAAGAGCTTGATATGAAATGCTTTGTTAACTGAATCCAAATAACAACCAAATGTAAGCACACTTTCATAACTAAAATGCTTGATTGTGCAATTACACTTGTGCAGTTTACAAAATAGGCATGTCTTATCAAAAAAGAGTATTCTAACCCTCAATCAAAAACTAAATGACTTAAACTATGTCTGCACACCAAGCACTACAAAATAAGCCAACCTATGTCTTCTTCCATGCCATTCTGTGTCAAATAGGCTATGCATTCTTGCACTAAATCTGTAGAAACTTCTAGGTTGAGTGGTAGTCTGCCCTCTCTTATCAGTGTGTCATTCTTCATATGTGGCAATTTGTAACAGTTTTGACCCTTTACCTCTAATATCTCAACCAAAAAGTCTTGCAAACTCAAGAACACCATGTTTAGAGTGTTTTGGTGTGTGACAAGGCAAGCCACAACCAAGCCAGCGCGCGAGGGCCAGCGAGAGCCAGGGTCAACGGTCGCTGACCACGCAGGTGACTCGGTCAACGCCCAACTGCCGCGCCCGTGACCCGCGGAACAACCTCAACGCAGCGGCCGCTGAATTTGAACGGTCGCTGACATCCCTTCTCGCCTATAAATACCCGACGCGTTTCTCATTCGAGTGACACCTTTTTCGACATCAATTTTCAACTCTGTTTTCCAAACTTGCATTCAGACGTTTTTCTTTATATTTTAAGCAAGTCTCGACCTCGTGTTCTAGGTTTGAGACTTTTAATTTCTAGTTTTTGAATTCGTACTCGAAGGTAGTCAATCGCAACATTCTAGTTCGTAGTTCTTCTTTAGTTTCCTTTGTGGATTCCAGACCATTCCAGTTATTAATCAAGTTCATTTTCTGTTTATTATTTCGGTTTCATTTATTATTTAGTTCATTTATTTGTTTATGCTTTCGTTCTCTTATTTCACTCATTTATGCGCATTTCAATCTGAATTTCCCTAGTACTTTCCGCATTCTTTTTAATTCCGATTTCCAAGTTGTTCGCATCATTTAAATTTGCATCATGTTTTCTTAATTAGATTAGTTAGACGATTTGTTTCTACTTGATTTCCATTAGTTTAGAGTTTACCTTCTCTCTTATTTATATTCCATGTCTTTCGATTATACTTTCGTTTATTAGTTTAGAATTTACTTTACGTATTTTACTTTCTTCGCCTAGTTATAAGACAAACAAATTCTCTTTTACTTGCTTTTATATTGAACAAAGAATTGAATTGTCCTGCTAAGTCTTCCTTGAGAATACGACTTGGGTTAGCTTATCATTTCTAGACGACCTCATTAAGATTGCGAGCGATTCGAAATAATTTTAGTCGAACAACTTGAAATGTGAAACTTGAATTTGACATAATTTGAAATTTCTATGAAATTTTTGGGCGTTTGAAACTTGAAATTCAGATTAGTCGTAATGCTTTCTTTTTTTAAATTTATTTTACTGCTTTTGTTTAAATTGAAATCTGGAACTATAATTAAGTCATAAGATGAAATGATGATAAACATTAAATCTGGAACTATAGCTAAAAAAGCAAAAGATGAAATGGTATAAATATTTTTGAAAATTGGGTAAAAATATGCTTAAGTGTTGGTTAAAATCCAAAAAAAGAAGAAAAGATGAAATGGTATAAATATTTTTAAAAATTGGGTAGAAATATGCTTAAGTGTTGGTTAAAATCTGAAAAAAGAAGAAAATAATGTAAAGTGATAAAGAGATTAACGGTTCTTAAATTAAAAAAAATTAAGGAAGGTGAAAAATTGTTGGGAATTTAAATAGAGTAATAAATATGGTATTAGTATGCGTCCGAAAAATTATAGAGTTTTTGAGATGGGACTGAGGGTGTAATATTCAAAACTAAAGATTTCAAGATCACAATTTCACTCTTCCATTGTGTGTGTATTTATTAATTTTTTTGACTAGTTATATATAACATACTGTGATAAATTTCTTCTTTCTATAAGTTAATAAGTATTGTGACAAAATGTCGCCTTCGAAGACCTGTCCTTTTTTTTTTTGAAACATTAATTTTCTTTCATTTTGCCTTAGCCATATCTATATATATATATAAAACAAGAAGTATTAATTGCAAATCAATTTGCAATCAATTTTAATGGCAAAAATTATATAAGTATTAAATTAAAAATATTGACATTATTAGGATTTGATCTCAATACCTTTCATTACAAAGACTATATTGTGAGCCAATAGATAGCAATATAAGTTGAATATTAAAAAATCCATAACATACATGTACAAATTGAATCCGGTTTAGATTTTAAAATTTATTTTATGATTTAGGGTTTACGGTTTATTTTATTATTTATTTTAGGGTTTAGCTTACGTATTATGAATAAATTAATTTTTAAATTTTATAAACTTTATGGTTTATTTTCCCTCTCCTATAACACTTTTCTCCTAAAATTATTTTATTTTGTTCGTAAAAATATTTACAATATTATGCATATTAAATTAAAGATCTTGACAATAACTTTAAATTGATATATATTATATAAAATATAAAATTAATATAAAAAATTATGATACATTAATAAATTGAAAATAATTATATACTCCCTCCGTCCACGAATTTTCTTCCTAATTTGTCATTTTAGTCCGTCCACGAAAAAGCTTCATAATTCAAACTTTCCATTTTTAGAAATGTTATTATTACCACCTTATCCTCAAACATTGAAAATATTTCTAAAATACCATTAATAATCTTATTCTTATAATCATTCATAATTTATCATTAAACATAAAATAATTCAAATCCATTTAATTAGCCCAACTATTTAGCCTACCCCAATTAATCCAAACTCAATTAAATTAGTCTAATTAATTAGCCTACCCAATCCATTTAATTAGCCCAATTAGTTTACCTAACCTAATTACTCCAATTAATCCAATTAGCCCACCTAATTAACCCAATTAACTCATCCAACTACCCACCATTAGTCCAACTACCCCCATTAATTAATTAACCCATTTCCAACCCTAACCTAATTAACCCATCCCTCCCAACCCATTTCGTCCAACATCAACCCTAACCTAGAATCTTCTCTCTGTTCATCTCCCTCCCACTGTCGCCGCAAACCCTAGACCTATTTCATTCTCATACACTCGACGCCTCTCTGTTAAACCCTATGGAAGAATCACCATCTCCACTTCGCGCATCCGCCTTCGATCCTATGGATTCATCTACCCTAGGTTCTATTCACACAGATACTTGCACTATGTCTGTGTATTGTGAGGCCTGGATGGAGGCATCTTATTTTTTTGATGATTCTGATACTGTAGTTCCAGAAACTCCTGAATTTATTTTTGATTCTCGCGATTCTGTGATGGTGGGAGAAGAAGAAGCCTTTTGCGATGTCGATCTTCGGGTAGAACCTGAGAATCGCGAATGGCCCGAAGAAAAAAAGGATTGGTTGCGTAAAATGGCATCCAGATGGTTCCCATCTGTGGTGGAGTTTATGTTTCTGGAAAAAACAGGTTTGTCTTCGATTTTTAGCCGTAGTTACCCCCTAATGATTGTTTTTTAATTTTGTTTTCGTACTTGTCAGCTAATGCTTTTTTTTCTCTTATTAATGTAGATCCAGAAACTGAGAATGCTGCCTCTATTATCAATTTGAGCGATAATGTGATGGTGGGAGAAAAAGAAGCCTCTGTGAATGTGAATCTTGTGATAAAACCTGAGAATCGTGATTGGGCAGAAGAAAAAAAAGATTGGTATAGAAATATGGCCTCCATATGGTTCCCATCTGTGGTGGAGTTTATGTTTATGGAAGAAGAAGGTTTGACTTTGAATTTTTGGGCGTAGTTGGCCATTGCATGTTGATTATTTATTCTGTGGGCGTAGTTGGCCTCTAATGTCTGATTTTATATTCTGTGGGCGTAGTTGGCCTCTTCTGTGGGCGTAGTTGGCCATTGCATGTCCTATGATTTGTGTGTAAAGCCACCACTTTGATGTTCAAATCAAAGTTTTGGAGGTTTTCAACATGGATTGCATTCTGATACTGTTAGTTGCTGCTTTATGCGATTGAAGTGATGCTGCACTTGATTTTAATGAACTGATGCTACACCTGATTATACTGAACTGATACTGCACTTGGTGTTGGATTTGTGTGTTGATAATGAACTGATGCTGCACTTGATTATGCTGAACTGATACTGCACTTGGTGTTGGATTTTTGTGTTGATTATGAATTGATGCTGCACTTGATTATGCTGAACTGATGCTGCACTTGGTGTTGGATTTTTGTGTTGATTATGAACTGATGCTGCACTTGGTGTTCAAACCCTATGATGAATGTGTCCTAAGGGTATGGACAATATGAAACCCTAGAGCCATTACATGATTGTTATACTGCCAATCTAGATTATTAACTGTGTTGGTGGATTATAGGGAAATGTTTAGAAATATACCCTGTGATGATTAAATTCTGAGGGTGATCAAACTTATAAGCTGTTTTCCCTATATTTCTGCCACCTTTACATTTTCTAAGATTGAATTGTGTGGTAGTTGTGTATATGGCTCTTTAGTGTGTTTCATGTTAGCCATGTCAGCATTAAAGCAGTATTTGCATACCAAAAGCTGTCTTTACATACCAAGAGCTATCTTTACATACCAAAACCTGTCTTTACATACCAAAAGCTATCTTTACATACCAAAAGCTGTCTTTACATACCAAAAGCTATCTTTACATACCAAAAGTTGTCTTTACATACCAAAAGCTGTCTTCACATACCAAAAGTTGTCTTTACATACCAATATCTGTCATTAAAGCTGTAATCTAGACTCCTAAACCTTCCACTATGTCTGTGTAATCCAGATTTAAATACCAAAAGCTGTTTCTAGACTTCCAATATCGTAGGATGCACCAATATTGTTCTCTGGCAATGACAAATACTCCAAACTTTGCCTTATTAGTACCTCATCCACAGTTAGTGTTTCTGGAAGTGTTCCATCCCTAATATGCTTACCCTTGTTCATGTGGGGAATCTTATAGTTGTTGCCTCCTCTAACCTTCAGAATTTCTGTATAACACCCTTGAAGTGTGATGAAAACATTATTCAATGTCACTGCTGAGAGTTCATTATATGCATCCTCCACATTCTTAACCAAATCTTCCACACCTTTAGCCTGTTTGTCATCTTACAGACTTTGTATGGCTCTGAAAAAACCTAAGTCATTCACATTGCAATCTGGAGAGTTTGGTGGCTGACACAATAAACTGATATGGAACCCATCTGAATTTGCTGCAACTATGAAGTCTGTGTCATTTCATGTGATGTGTGGCTTTGCGTTATCCTGTTGAATGATGATGTGTTTGGTTGTATTTGCTGGCCACTTGCTCTTAATAGCTGGTATAATCTGCAAAATGACAATTAATAAACTAGATGATGATTTCTTTAAAAGAAATCTGATAGTGCAATCTGAAATCTGATAGTGCAATCTGAAATCTGAAATCAGTTGAATTAAATGCTGAAATGAAACCTTGTTGATGATGCAATCCTTAATAACTTCCTTTGTGATTGAGTTTATTGGTTTGAGCTCCAATGTGCCCTTTGCTCTATTCTTTGATTTCCTTTTTGCTGGCTCTAACGTAGTGAATGGAAATATTCCCAATTTTCCATCGAATATAATGCTTCCATCCATGCCTATTAATGGTCTACTAACAGCACACATAAACATTACCTTTGATATGAATCTTTTGGATTTGCAACTCCTATATGGCTCTATCTCATCGGGCAGCAGGTAATATCTATCACTTGTCTTCGTTAAATAGAACCATTTCTCATCTATGTGCACCACATTATGCATGAGTTCATATTTCACATCTCCACTGCCCAAACTTGGATCAAGGTGATGCAAACACCATCTCAATCTTGCAAGTTTGTTTATTTTAGTTAGTGTAGGCTTTATTGCACTACTATGCGCCTTCAATTTCTTCTCCTTTATCCAATTGCCTAACAAACTCTTGCTTACACCAAGTGTACTTGCCATTTTCCTAATTGATGACCTTTGAAGCATTGTAAGTTCTTTTACAGCTTCAATATCAATCTCCATTTTGTCTTTGTGACTGTTACCTTTTGATTTGCTTTGTAGGTGCACAGGTTGGCCCCTCTGAATCTGCTCCTTTGTAGCTTTCCACCACTTCCTCACTGTCCGATCAGTTATGCCGAAGACGAGAGCAGCTTCAGTTTGAGCTCCGTATGGCAACTTACCATCCACCATCTTTTGCATCAAGAACTGTGCTACTTTATTCCTTTCATCATCTGAAATTTTTCTGTTTGGAATTGTCATGTTGCCTCCTCTGACTTTTTTTTATTTCTGAAGTTTGGAAATGAATGTTCTTCGATTAGGCAGTGTGTATTTAACTCAATAGCTTTGTTATTAGGGGGGAATTGGGAGGAATGGCTCTCAAATTCCCTCCTTTTTTTTGGATCAAATCAAGTGTATATTCCAAGAGTCACATTTCAATAGTTTAATGGTTTTCTTCTATGCAAACTGTGTACATTTACTTTTTTAATTATGCTTCATTTAATTTTTTTAAATTTTGTAAACATTCTAATTCAATGCATTTAGCAATATAGAATCAGAGTGTACGGGATATTTAAATGACCAATGCGTTAACCAATGGTGACACCTTATTTTCGAGAATGGCAATTAATTATGCGTTAAGCAGTACTGATTTAAATCATTAATACGTTAATGCATTATTTAATTAGCATTCAGAATTAATTTAATTTAATTTAATTTGTAAATATTCTATTCAATTAAAAATGATTTATCTTATTAATAGTGTTTTATGCATCAAACACTCAACATATACTCACTTTTCAACACAAAGTCAAAGCACTATATAAAAATCCGCACCGGGTCAAACTAGGAAGGAAATTCGTGGACGGAGGGAGTATATACATATTCTTATACATATAATATATATATATATAATGTTCTTAATTATGAAGGTGAATACTCTTTATAGTATGTTTTAATACTATGCAGAAAGGACGAATTAAATATAGTGTCTCAATCTATTTTTACTATAAAATTTCAATGTTATATGTTTTCTTAATTTTATTTTCTTATATCTAAGTTTAATCTTTTATTTAGTACTAAAAACTTGTCATATTTGATCAGAGTTTATAATTGTTTTTTATATTTAATACTAATAATTATAATCAATTTGTATAATTGATAAATTCAACACTAACATATACTGACTCCGTCTCACTTATTTAGACACATTTTTTTATTTAGCAAATTTTAAAGCACAAACCATGTTCTTCAAAAGTTATTACAACTAAATATTGGAATGCGTGTCAAAAGTAAATGAATTTAAATAAGTGGGACGGAAGGAGTATAGTTTTTCAAAAAATATTAATTATAATGTATTATTATAAACATTAATTAAATGCTAAATTTAATAGTAAAACATAGAGTGGAACACAAATGGTCATTCCATTTAGGAGCTCTATTAATTTACACGGTACAAGTTATATATAAATATTAAATATATTGAATTAAATAATTTTAACTTTATTAATTTACTAGCTTTATTTGTAGATAATTTTAACATTATTGGTCAAAATTATATAAATATTAAAAATACTAAATTATATATTTTTTAAAATTTAAACAAATAACTACTTTTATTTTCTCTCTCCTATAACCTTTGCCTCCTAAAATTAAAATACATATATTATTAAAATTAATTAATATATAATTATTAATATAGTTGTGATATATGAAAAATATATAACAATGTGGTACTATATGTTGTGATAAATAACTTGATCAAAATTATATTTTAGATTAATATAACTTAATATATTAAAACAAATTTTTAAAGAATAACAAATTCACGAATTTGTACTAAAATTGAAAATCAATTTTTAAGGATAACTTTGTAGTTGACTTCAAATTATTAATTCATTGTTATATAAAATTATGTCAAATATTTATTATTACATAACAAAAATAAAATTTCACAATAAAATCTAATTACAAATAATAATGACTTCACATATATGTATTATGAATTTTTATCAATATACACATATGTTTAAATAGTTATGTAATATCATCTTATTTGTTAATTTTAATGTATTGTTATGAATTGATAAAAAATGACCCTTTATAAAATAAGAAATAAATTGAATAAGGTAAAATAAATCGAAATTATTATTTCACATTGCTGATCACGGTTCTCAAATTTTGAAACTGTAACCGAATTGTCCTCAACATAGTCACAATTGAGAATAGGACTATCGATTACGACTAAAACCACTGAATAAAATCGGATTACAATATTTTTGATTTTTCTTTAAATATCTATATGCATAAATTATTTAAATAAATAATTTCGTGCATAGCACAAGTGCAATACCTAGTTAAAATGTAAAATAAAAGTGGTATCGTATGCCAATAAGGAATATATATATCTATCTATATATATATAATTAGATTTATATGAAAAAAACATTAGGAAATAATTTAAATTTTTAATCGTGTGCATTATAAGAGAGAGTTGTCCTTGAAAATCGGACATCATCTCCTCTATAACTTTGACTATGCCATTTTACAACCCAAACAGCTAACCAATGCAAAGACAATGTCTATAATAATGAATCTGAAATGAATCATATGCAATATGGACCGAATCATCCAAGATGAAATGAATTGGAGATAATACAGCTCGATACATGGGAACGGTAATCCTGAATCCCAAGCAGCCGAATCATCCAATATGAAAGACGGGGTTGGAGATAATACAACTCATCTCGTAGAAACGGTAATCCAGAATCCTCGAGAGGCCGAATCGTCCAATAAGAACCGTCGATCAAATGCGGAGGTTAGTGAGCCTAGCTCGCCAAAAGGAATCACTCACCCAGCTCACCAAGTGTGGTCGGCATTCGCTCGAACACTACACAAGGGGCTGAGGAGTTGAGCGTCCAAGAGGGGCCGACTACTTCTAAGCTCTCCTATGCACGTGTATGCATGTAATGGGCAATGATAATATGATAACATGAACCTTTATTAATAATGGCCGATGAGGCCTTTGTGGAATGAGAAAATGATCTTAGACTTTAAACATATATATTATCACACACATATACGTGAATGATAATTATTTCATAAATATTATAACATACGTGAGCATGGCAGCGAAAATTCTTATGTATAAAATGGTAAACCGTTCTCGTGATGAAGGAATCGTCATCCCAATAACACCATTCCTCAGCCACACACGTCATGCTGCTTCCTCAGCCTGTGAAAAATTTTGTAAAACATGGGGTGAGTACTAGTGCACTCAGTTGAGTTTTTCATAAAACGAAAAATATAGTCTCTGTTCAGTATACTTACCTTAGAAGGTTTTAAAACAAAATAACTTCTAAGTAAGCAAAACATTTGTGCATAAATTAAACATGACCCGGCATGACGTTACTCTTATATAGGTTATGTCCCGGGCCTTTTACCACCGACGGATCATAAACATTCAGTCAAATAGGGCTCGGCGAACCGTACACCCTAACATAGCATGAGTCAAAACCCGATGGTGATCAACCCACCGCAGTAGAGACTAAGTGATCACAGTCCTTAAATCGACGTGTTAGGCCGAATAAGAACCCCCGGCGGTCGATAAGAGCATTAAACAGTCCATACCTTCATGAAAATATTTTAACAGAGATCCATGCATTTTTCATTTAGAGAAAAGAGCTTAATAACTCAAAATACGTATATATATATATATTCCCAACCTTTCACGAATGATATTCCTCGATTACGGGAAAACCGTAAATCCTTATGAGCTCAAATTTTAGTGCTAGGTACCTGTTAGTCATAGGGAATATATTTTGGCTTTAATTTCCAAAAAGGAACTATAGATAAGTAGTACTAAATTTTTAGGCTAAATATTATTTTTTTTATCACGTAATAAATTAATTTGGCAGCAACCGGGCTTTCAAACGACTTTGGCCAAGAAGGAAAAAATAATCACTGCAATATTCTTTAGTGAAATATGCAAAGAAATCATGCATGCATGTAACTTTATTTTTACTTCACCTAGAAGTAACGTTGCCTTTTCTCGATTTTAAAAAAAAAACCGTTCGATAAAATTTAGTCCAATTTCTTTTGAAAAATCCTATATTTTTTTCTTTACATTCACCATAAATTTCACCGTAAAAGGATAACCGGTTAATAAATTTTCTTTAGAAAAATATAAAAATAGTATTATATATATATATATATTTATATATATATATAATGCATGCAAAACTTTTACGTAGACGAAAACACATTATGATCATGTCGATATGTAGAATGCATGGCCATGAACACAAAACCTTAAGGGTCCCTAGCCGTCCGAAGAACGGACGACCACCGAATTGGGGCTTTCGGAGTCCATCGGTGACACCGACATTGGAGGCGGTGGTGATCGGTCGTGGTCCCTTCGGGCCACATCCGACCATCATCGTTCCAAACTCCCTTCGGTACTCGAGTTCTATGTAATGAGAGTCATGCATAGGAGAAAACCGTTTCGAAAAAGGACGTGAAACGAAGAAGAAAACGAGAGGTGAAATTATGATAAAATTTCGGCGACGGCGAGGTCGCTACGGTCACCCAACGGCGGCTGAGCCACCTTCATTGAGTTCCCGAGCTTCCATTGTCTTGCCTCGGCATACCTCTTTAATTCGAATCGAACTCGAAAGCTAGGCGGTGGAGCTTTGCCGCTCGTTAATGGCTGACGAAGAAAAATAAAGAAAGAAAAGGAAAGATGAACAAGGGGAAGGGGGAAGGGGAGGGGGGGGGGGGGGGGGGCGGCGTTAGTTTGTGTGGGAGAAAGTGGCCGACTCTCCCCCTTTTTCCCTTTTTTTATTATTATTTTTTTATTTTATTTATATTTTTTTATAATATATATTATATTATTATTAAATGCTTAAAATTCAAAAATCCGTAACTTCTACATACGATCTCCTTTTCGAGCAAACTTAATGTTAATATTTTTCATTTTAAAAACTCTACACAATGACTATAATATTGATATACTTTCAATCATGCATGAAAAGTTCATTTTTCAAATAAACCTTTTAAAAAGCTTTGTCGGTCTGCCAAATTAACATGGTAGGTCCTAACAGGCTCTACGTTTTTCCTAAAATTCTTATTTCATCATACCTAGGTCCCTTAATAGTTAGAACACTTAAAAGTATAATTTAGAAATTAGCGGGATATTACATCCCTCTCCCCTTAGAAAAATTTCGTCCTCGAAATTTCATGTTACCTGAGAGAATAAATCTGGATACTGACTCCTAAATTTATCCTCCATTTCCCATGTAGCCTCATCTTGCCCATGATGGTTCCATAGAACTTTCATAAGAGGAATTTCTTTATTCCTTAATACTTTGATCTTCCTATCCAATATCGATATTGGCTTTTCCTCATAAGTTAAGTCCTCAGCAAGAACTACCTGATCATATGTTATGACATGCTTCGGATCGAAGACGTACTTTCGAAGTTGGGAAACATGGAAGACGTTATGAACATCTCCAATACTTGGTGGCAGTGCCAACTTATAGGCAACAGAGCCTATCCTTTCTAGGATTTCAAAAGGTCCTATATATCTTGGACTTAGCTTTCCCCTTTTTCCGAAACGTATTACTCCTCGAGTAGGTGAAACTTTTAGGAATACCCGATCCCCGACCATAAACTGTAAATCCGTTCGATGCTTATCCGAATAGGACTTTTGCCTATCCTGAGCTTCTTTGATTCTTTGTCGGATTTGGGCAATTATCTCAACTGTTTGTTGTACCATTTTGGGTCCTAACAATTGTCTCTCGCCTACTTCATCCCAGTAAAGTGGTGATCGACATTTTCACCCATAGAGAGCCTCGTAAGGTGCCATTTCTATTGTTGCCTGATAACTATTGTTATAGGCAAACTCGATCAAAGGAAGAATTTCTTCCCAGCTCCCACCTCTGTCTGCCACGACTGCTCGCAGCATATCTTCTAATATCTGTATAGTTCGTTCCGATTGTCCATCAGTTTGTGGGTGAAATGCGGTACTAAAATTCAGCCTTGTTCCCATGGCCTCTTGCAAACTTTTCCAGAACTTAGACGTAAATCTCGTGTCTCGATCCGATGTGATTGACACAGGTAAACCATGAAGACGTACAATCTCCTTGACATAAATCTTGGCTAGTTTATCCAGATCAAAAGTCATTCTAATTGGCAAGAAATATGCTGACTTTGTTAAACGATCCACCACTACCCAGATAGCAGTGTTCCCTTTTGTTGATTTCGGAAAACTTACCACAAAGTCCATGTTGACATGTTCCCACTTTCATTCCGGAATTGGTAATGGTTACAGCAATCCAGATGGTCGTTGATGTATAGCTTTGACTTGTTGACATGCTAGACAACGTTCAACGAACATCGCCACATCCTTTTTCATTCCACCCACCAAAAATTTCTTTTAAGATCTCTGTACATCTTGATACTCCCAGGGTGAGCGGCGTACGGAGTATCGTGAGCTTCGCTCATGATTTCATCCCTCAACTTTTGAACAGCTGGTACGCACAACCTACCTTGAAACATCAAGGCATTATCCCTATTTTCTGCGTATCCTTTTGTATCTTAAGTTCTTGCCTTTAAACGCATTTCTTTTAGGAACTCATCCCCTTGTTGTGCTATCACAATTCTCTCCCTTAGGTCTGGTTCAGCTATCATAGCTGTAACGAAACCTTTAACTGTTTTTGGTGGATGAACTATTTCCAATTTGAAAGATTCGAATTCCTTGAGTAATTCTTTTTCTTGTGTAAGAAAACATCCCATCTTAGCTTTTGTTTTTCGGCTTAAGGCGTCAGCTACCACATTGGCCTTTCCTGGATGGTAGTTGATCGTACAATCATAATCCTTGACTAGCTCGAGCCATCTCCTTTGTCGAGTATAAGACTCAAGTACTTTTTTTTTGCAAAGCATGTACAATGAATTATTCGCCCAGTTATGAGATTGTTGATAAGTTTCTTCCTTGCTCCAGTGACACATTTCTATCCCGAATTCTTCAATCCCTTCCAAAGTCACGGTTTTCCCGACTTTACCATCCTTAGTGAAGTGTGGGCGTGACAATTTCCTTGATTTCGGTTATCTCATTTTCTTTTTTCCTTTTCCTCCATCTTGATTTGGAGCATGCGATTGCACTCTTTCTTGTGGTAACATTGATTCAATATTCAGTGCTCTGCTCAGAGATTGAGCATAGGTTAGTGTACCTTGATTGACTAGCGAGATTTCAATCTCTGGTCGAAGTCCCCTTCTGAATTTGTCTGCCCTGGCTGCATCAGTTTCAACTAGATGAGGTGCATAGCGGGACAGTTGATTGAATACACGATCATATTCAATGACCGTCTTTTTCTATTGTTTGAGATTCCAAAATTCATTTTGTTTCTTTTGCCGATAGCAGCTTGGCACATATTTTTCCATCAATTCCCCCTTGAAGTCCTCCCATGTGTAAGCTTCCCATTGTGGTGTTGTCATAGTTCTCCTTACAGACTCCCACCAGAAGTCTGCCTCTTCCGTTAGTTGAAATATTGCACAATTCAGCTTCTCGTTATCCTCACAACCGATGTATTCAAAAATACGTTCAGTTGCACGGATCCATTTCTCAGCATCATCAGGAGTGCCCATGCCATCAAATTGGGGTGGATTTTGTTTACGAAAACTATCTTCGGCACGCCTAACCACTAAGGGTGGGTCACGGGGTCTCCCTTCCTCGTGGTTACCTTGATTTCTCGTTTTAGGAGGCATTTTGTTTCAATTGATTTTATCAGTGGCCGAATAAAATCAAATATTATCAAAATCTAATCATACCCCAACATGTCCATAGAACACATATATAAGCAAACATACTATATATGCATCTCATTTATTACTATCATATAAGTTTCATAACCACACCTATCATCATATGCATGTAACACTACCACGTTTCCTCCCTTTTTTTTTCCACATAAACAGGGTTAGACTATTATGTGCACCCAAAAATTGTCAAAACGCCTGTTGGTCAAAAGTATCACAACTCGCGAAGAAAATGAGTCATGATTGTCTTCTGGTGTTGTTACTCCTAGAACATAGCTGGACTAGTTGTCGTGCTCTCCTCTGAAGTTTCTAGACTGTTATCTGATGCATGATATCCACTATCCCATGGAGTCCCAACCAACCCATCTCTCACTACATTTCGGTTTCTGGCACGACTACCAATCGCTGCCAAGTGTGTACCCCAAGGTCTTTCCTCAAATCCATGTGCCATACGGTCCATCTCTTCTTGGGCTATGGCCCTGACAGCCCTAACCCCTTCCGAGTATGTCATTCTTGGTTCATGTGCATGTGGTTCGAACTGCCAACCGGTGCGAATGTGCCCTTCCTGATCAACTCCAATCATGGGTTCCTCTAGTTGTGCTGGTTCTATTTCAGGCTCACGAAGTATAGATGGTATCTCAAGTTCAAATTCTTCACCTTCATATATCAACCTTAGACCTTGAACATGGACTCTTTCTGGTGTCATAGTTCTCATTCTTGCAGTACGCCTTGGGCGATTGGATACTGGCATTCGTTCATGAGGTAGTGCAGGTGGAATCCACATATCAAAATCCCATACATGTCCTTGATTCTCCACAGGGCGTGATGATTCTGCCTCTTGATCATATTGTCCGGTCCATGGTTGCATCATAGGTGGTTGGTAATTGATGGGGGAATAAACATCATTGGAGTCGTCAGATATCTCGATCACTGGTATCTTTGCTTGATTTCCAATCATGGGATACATTGATGGTGGTGGAGGAATTTCCACAACGTCATCATCATCGTCTATGTCCACTGGTGTTTCAAATTCTTCTGGTGACGGGGGTGCTCCTCGTTCAAGCCAACATCTCCATATCTCTGTAGTGATGGTAACAAAACTGACCTCAAACTCTCCTGTTATCGAGTTTCTTTGTCCATGATGGCTGATAAGGTGATTCACCCATATACCCCAGTCAAACGGGAGGGCCAAGCGAAGACTTGAACAAGCATCATATTATGTAACCCCTGAATCTCCGATTTGTATCCATATAGATGATATTCTTCCCAAAAACGATCTCATTGTCTCACCTCTTTCCATATTTGCAGTAAAGAACATGGTAATCAACTCATCCATAATGAAACGTTGTAGCCAATGTCTACGTGGGTAACACTGAATAGTCATGACAACCTACATGTCAGTATTTATCATTCAATAATAAAAGAGAATCATCTCATCCATTCCATGGTTGGCGAGCTATCCAGGTAGTCACTTCCTAGATGCTCGTCCTATGCATGATTTTTTTTTTCCATTTCGTTCTCGTGATCGTACCATGTCATGAAAATTCAAGCAAGTATGAATTTACTTCAAACATTATGTTAGTTGCAAACAAGTTGTTTACATAACAATCCATCCCTTAATCAATCAATCATAATGTCACATAGGTTAAACCAAATGTAACCATTCATATAGCCCTTGTACTTGACAACGCATGTCAAACTTTATACATGTCATATCATGATTCAAATAGGCACACATGTCCTAAGTGAATAAACATATCATTTCCTTTCCCATGGTATATATCATCATGATTCAATTAGGTACACACGTCCTAAATGAATAAACATATCATTTCCTTTCCCATGATTTTCATAGATCAAATAGGTACATATGCCCTAGATGATTTAACATGATCCTTTTCATAACATTCCTTTCCTTGTATCAAATAGGCATATAAATCCTAATTTGATTAAACATTCTTCCTTTTCATGAACGTCATATAAGAGTACGTCTTAAATGACAACTTTTCCATAGGGGGGGCGGCTGCGTTAGTTTGTGTGGGAGAAAGTGGCCGACTCTCCCCCTATTTATAGGGGAGAAGTCCCACTTTTCCCCTTTTTTTATTATTATTTTTTTATTTATATTTTTTTATAATATATATTATATTATTATTAAATGCTTTAAACTCGAAATCCGTAACTTCTACATACGATCTCCTTCTCGAGCAAACTTAATGTTAATATTTTTCATTTTAAAAACTCTACACAATGACTATAATATTGATATACTTTCAATCATGCATGAAAAGTTCATTTTTCAAATAAATCTTTTAAAAAGCTTTGCCGGTCTGCCAAATTAACATGGTAGGTCCTAATAGGCTCTAGGTTTTTCCTAAAATTCTTATCTCATCATACCTAGGTCCCTTAATAGTTAGAACACTTAAAAGTATAATTTAGAAATTAGCGGGATATTACATTAACAGGGCGGCTCTAATCCTAAGTGTTATTAAAACAAGAAAAGGGAAATTCTAAACACTCTAACATAGATAAATGAGAGGAACAAGAAATAAAATGAAAACAATAAACAAAATAACAAAGTGGATTCGGGATTGAAGGGCCTAGAATTCAGAAAACCTACAATAAATTAAATCATGCTCCTCTACTCATGCTATTGTTCGTTCATCAATGACTTCCTAAAAGTTAGTCTAATTAATCACTTACGTGTTCTCAATTAGACAACAATCAAAACTCTCGCATTAGATTACCCTAATAGGAGTTCCTCAACTACAAACAATGATCCGAAGCTAATTAATGACTTCCTAAAGTTGCTTAATCACTAACTTTCGTATTCGACAATTAAGCTGTAATTCTAACTTATGTATTCAAATTACACAATAGGAAAATCAATAACAACCATGAATATGATTCCTACGTTCCCGATTTGGAATCATTGTTTGATTTAACCCTAAGTCTAAATTGGAATCATCTCTCGATCTCAACCAATAACGATAAATCAAAACGGTGATCAAGCGTTTCGATTAAACAAGCACAAGTTAAATCAAAAAGTACGAATCGAAAAGCAATCAATAAAGAATTAAAAGAGATTCTAAACCTAGGGAGAGGAAGACAATCAATCCATAGAACAATCAAAATAAGAATTAAATATGCTTATAAAGATTGAGTCTCGAATTGAGAGCCGAACTCGCCATCAATCCTTCATCCCAAGTAAACTACTAACTACCCTAGAAAAGCAAGTAAAACTAGTGTTTTGAGAGCAATGTTTCGAGTTCTATCTAAAGGAATGAGAGAGATGGGAGTTCTCCTTCAAATGGCCTGGAAAAGGCTTTAAAAATGCGTCAATAACTGTCAGCCAACGGTCGCTAGCTATAAGCCTCTGTCCGCCGCTGCAGCACTGGCCCAGCGACCTCTGGCCTGTGCAAAATCAGAAATTTTGAAAATACAGAATTGAAGCTCGTCTCGATAGGAATCCATAGCCGCAGGCGGATCCAAATTCGAAGTTATAACGAAGAAGAACGAGTCAAAACAAAATTGTTGCGCAAAACGCAACAATTTTGTGTATGGCTATGCTCTCGCGTTCTTTCTCCTCTTGTCTTTTGCCCATAACTCCTAGCAAGATCCCGTCCGGTTTTCTCGGCTTCGTTCGGCTTAGCATTTTCGGCATCATTTAAGCTCCGATCAAAATCAAATCGGCGTAAACACAAACTAAAGAGACACAAAATGAAATCAAACTAAAAACTAAACACAATTAAAAATGAACTAAAAACACACCAAAAACGAGCTAAACATTGTTTTTGGAAGATATGGCTCGTTTCTTGTCATGTAGATTTATTTGTTTTCAGTCAAATGACAACACGTGGCATTTTACTATTTCTTGCTAGGAATTTATTTTCAAATGTTAGTTGTGATTGTGGTCCCACAAACCAATGGGTTTTATATCCCAAATCTGGAAATGAATGGACAGAGCTTATTAGTCAATTTCTCCCTCTATCCTTTTCTCATCTCCTTCCCTTTCTTATACTACAAATATGTTCTTACGAATAGAGGCAATATAACAGTAACCTAACATTTGGTATCATCCCTCCGATTCTTCACCATGGCTGACGGTACTCGTTTTAAGGAACTTCAGGAAAGGCAAAAACGTTTGGATCAACTTCTCCAAAAAGAAACCATTAAGCGCGATTCTGCTGAGATTAAGCTTCAGGAGCATATTGCATCCATTGCTCAGGATGTGCATGATTTTTCTGGTAAATTTGAGGCTCTTAGCTCTATGTTAAATTCTATTCAACTTCAACTTTCTAAGCTCGACAAAGGCAAGTTTGCCGTGGGTTTCAAATGGAAAATGCAGAACCACACATTTACATACTCTCCAAGGGGGCTAGCAACTGATGGTTGTGACCTTATTTTGGGAGGAGATTGACTCAAAGCTTGCACTCCTATTAAATTAGACTATGAAAAGATGACCTTCACAATTCATGTCTTGGGTAAGAAGGTTAAAATTCAAGCTATGACTCAGGCTGATGATTGTCAATTTATATATGGTCATTCATTGTACAAGTTACTACATGTTCATCCAGTCTCCTCTATTGATGAAGTTTACTGGATTAAACTCAAATCCATATCCCATGAGCATGAAGCATTACTTACTAATATGCTCTCTTTATTTGAGGATATTTTTGTTGAACCACAGGGATTACCTCCTTGCAGAGGTGTTGAGCACCACATCAACCTTAAACCTGCCAGTGTTCCTAAACACCAGTTTCCATACAGAGTATCACATTCTCAAAAGAATGAAATTGAGAAAATTGTCTCATAACTTCTAGCCTCTGGGTTTATTTTTCATAGCCAAAGTCCTTTTGCTTCTCCGGTACTTCTTGTGAAGAAGAAGCTGGACTCTATTTGGAGATTACGTGTTGATTATAGATACCTTAATAGTCTCACGATCAAACATGGGGCTTCATTCTTCTCTAAGATTGATCTACGTTCGGGGTATTTTCAAATTTTAATGAGCCTAGAGCATAGATATCTTACGGCTTTTCAAACTCATCAAGGCCATTATGGGTTCGTGGTTATGCCGTTTGAATTATGTAATGCGCCGGCTACTTTTCAATCTCTCATGAATCAAATTTTTCAGCCTTACTTGAGAAAGTTTGTTCTAGTCTTTTTTGACGATATTTTGGTGTATAGATGATGACTTACTTGATTTTGAACTAATTTAATAATCTTATCCTTCAAATACTCAATCATCTATTTTATCAATCTAATTAATCACTCAAAGTAAACAATACCTGAGTGTATTAGAATAATAAAATGTGCCAAATTTATTGGGAAAGAGGGAGTATGATTTTCTTATTTTAGGAACAAATGTTCTTTTTTTTCTTTTCTTTCTGGGAGTGGAGTTGAAAGAGATATTGTTTGGCTGATTGTGACTCAAATAATTGCAATATAATGTGCGATAGCTCCGGATATTTTGACGTGTTGAATTATTTATAACAAAAGTAGAGAAATAATGCTACTTTTACAAATAAAATAGGGATAATGATATGTAATTACACGAACTCACCATCATTTTTGTTATTGCACATGAACTTTAAAATCTGATCATAATACACGAACTATCATTTTTTCGCAATTAATTACACGTGTGTAATCGGGTCCACGTATGCATAATTTTGACAAAAATATAACCTTCAATTGCGAAAAAATGGTAGTTCGTGTATTGTGGATCAGATTTAAAGTCCATGCGTAATACAAAAAATGATGGTTAATTTATGTATTTACAAACAATTATCCCATAAAATATAATTGTTCATGAAAAAAAGTGGTTAAAAAATTAAATTTTAAAATAAAATTATATTTTAACACTTAGAAAAGTGCACAAAATAAAATACTATTTTAAAAAGAAAAGTCTATATTGTTTCATGAGACGGATAGATCAGGAATAATATAATAATTATCACTACATCCTATATAAAGAGAGATATTTTTTTTTTGCACGCGAATTAAGGAATTTTTAGTTAGCAAAGTGTTCTAAAAATGCAATTGAAAAAAATAAGGGTGCTAATTGCACCATTGTTGTCATTAAACAACCCTTGTTATTTCCATTTTAAGAAATGTCTCTCTAAATACATCCCAAAATGAAATACGCCTCATTTGGGAGAGTACGAAGTGGTACATCAAATTAAGAAGTAGAGTTGAGATGCCATGTGTAGGGGCGTAGCTAGACTGTTGATTTAGGGGGGCCAAGATCAGAATCCTAATTAGACTTTTGGCTTGATAGAGGTAGAAGAGAACATGGTCGGTGGTGCTTAGTAGAAAAAGAAGATGAACATAAAGAATGAAACTAAAAAAGTTTCACATTGAACATATCTACGATTAAAGTTAGAAAATTAATTGAATTGTCAGTTTAAAACTATATTAATTCAAAATTGCAAACTGAATCGTAGTTATTACGGTTCATAGTTTGGAATCAAAATAGTCTAAGGTGGTCCGTTTACGAACTGCTAGTTTCGTTCCAAAATCGTCAACTTTTTTGGAATCACCTTAAAAAAAATATATATATATATATATTAACAAACTAAATTTAATTTTATAAATTACAAATAATTATTTTATACATATAAAAGATAAAATTGAATTAGTGGAAGAATGCTATATAAAAAATGTTGATAAATTGGTAGCCGTCTACTCATAGTTATGAAGTTTTAGAATCGAAATCTAACTGTTTGTTACACGATTATGGATCGAAATAGAACCTTTGAAATAATTACAGTTCTTAAAACAGTCAGTTTTCCTTCTATTATGATTAAGTATCTACGATCTTTTGCACACCCCACCTTCGATCTATTTTTTATCAAAATATTTGTTCTTTATCTATTCACTGCCAATTTATCAAAATCTTTTGAAATTTAAAGCTCTCTTTCTTCTTTCAAAGTAAATACAGAATCAAGAAAACGACATTCAAAAGAAAAAACAGTGTCTTTTTGCACTATAATTAGTGATTACTATCTTTATCAACAGTGGAAGGTAAAAGTTATTGATGTGTGATGGTTCAATTACCTTTTTTTGCTATAAGAAGCTAGCCAAACATTAAAATATTCACAATAAGTTGTTACAGTCTTTGTAACTTCTTTGTTACATCAGGGTCTTCGAAAACTACATTTCTGTTGGAATTCTATGAATAAATTAATGATAAATGGGGTATGCATTGCTGTAACAGTCACCAGTCACCACTGTTTCTGGATTTGAGCTGGTGGGCTGGCCTCATTTTTTGCTGTCTTAAAATTCTGCTTCTTTTAACCCCGTAAATGTGTTATTTTTATTACTAAAGTGGGGTGCTTTTGATTTTGTTCTGAATTGCAGAGGGTTTCTGCTGCTTCGACAGTTATTGTTCTTGCCCATGGTGTTTCTTCAACTATCTTCTTAATTCAAGAAACTGTTATTTGTAGAAGGGAGTCTTTTAGTTTCTAAAGATGGGAGAAGAGAAGCCTGAAGTTCTTGATGCTGTCTTGAGGGAGACAGTGGACTTGGTAATGGATCTGGAAAACTGAGTTTAATCACTATCTTGATTGTGGGGTGCCCTAATTTTAGCTGTCGAGTTGTTTGCTAATGCTTTTTGTGGGTGTTTATGTGACCAGGAAAACATCCCCATTGATGAAGTCTTTGAGAATCTGAGATGTACCAAAGAGGGTCTTACAAATGAGGCTGCTGAAGAGAGGTTGGCCATTTTTGGACACAATAAGCTTGAGGAGAAGAAGGTCTTGATTCTTAATTAAACTATTAAGCTGTGTGCTTAGCACTTTTAGCTCAATTATTCAGTTCCACCTTTGTCTTTATTTATTTTTCAAATAGTTTGTCCATGAACTAACATATGTAGTTGTGAGTTCTTGATGATTCTCTTCAAATTGAGTTGGAGTTATCCGAAATTTAAGGGCTTCTGATTGCTGCAGGAGAGTAAAGTCCTGAAGTTTTTGGGGTTTATGTGGAATCCTCTTTCATGGGTTATGGAAGCAGCAGCTATCATGGCCATTGCCCTTGCTAATGGAGGAGTAAGAACATTTTTCTAAGCCAAAGTTTCTTAAGGGTGCTATATATGGAGTAAGAGATGCCAATCCTTGATTTGAACATTGCAGGGAAAGCCTCCAGATTGGCAAGATTTTGTAGGTATTATCACCTTGCTAGTCATCAACTCAACAATTAGTTTTATTGAGGAGAATAACGCAGGCAATGCAGCAGCTGCTCTCATGGCTAGTCTTGCTCCAAAAGCAAAAGTTCGACATCTCTTTTCTTGGAACTCCAGTTTAATAGTTACATTTTTGTGGCACTTGTTTGATCACTGGTTATTTTGTGAAGGTCCTTAGAGGTGGGAGGTGGAGCGAGGAAGAGGCTTCTATATTGGTGCCGGGAGACATTATTAGTATTAAGCTTGGTGATATTATTCCTGCTGATGCTCGTCTCCTTGAAGGCGATCCACTCAAAATTGATCAGGTGTGTGTCTTTTTCTTGAGCTTGCGCTGAATTTTGTTTTGTTTTTTTTGTGTAGTGAATTTATAATGTGCGTTGCAGTCTGCTCTGACAGGGGAGTCCCTTCCAGTGACGAAGGGGCCTGGTGACGGTGTCTACTCCGGTTCCACCTGCAAACAGGGAGAGCTTGAAGCTGTTGTTATTGCAACTGGTGTTCATACCTTTTTCGGAAAGGCAGCCCACCTTGTTGATAGCACTAATAATGTTGGACACTTCCAAAAGGCATGTCAGTATACACACTTTTTATATTTGACATTAACCTCTCTCTTCACTCTTTTGGAACATGAGTTTTGCTAAATGCTAATCTCTTCTCATTACTGTACTGCTTTAGGTTTTAACTGCAATCGGAAACTTCTGCATATGCTCTATCGCTGTGGGAATGATTATAGAGATAATAGTGATGTACCCTATTCAACACCGGAAATACCGGCCTGGGATTGACAATCTTCTTGTTCTTCTCATTGGAGGAATTCCCATAGCCATGCCTACTGTCCTCTCAGTTACTATGGCGATTGGTTCTCATCGTTTATCTCAACAGGTTTTTCTTGATTTTCTGGATTATATCAATTAGTTGGTTTGCGTTTATTGATTATACATAACACAACGAGATGTTTAACTATCTATAGGGAGCTATAACGAAGAGAATGACTGCTATAGAAGAGATGGCGGGAATGGATGTGCTTTGCAGTGACAAGACGGGGACTCTAACATTGAACAAGCTTAGTGTTGATAAGAATCTCATTGAGGTCTGGTTATGGTCATTTTTGTGATGATTTTAAATCGATTTTAAACTTATGTTGGCTCTGTCACCTTTTGTCCATAGGTCTTTGCAAAAGGTGTTGATGCGGATACCGTTGTTCTAATGGCAGCTAGAGCCTCTCGAACAGAAAACCAGGATGCCATAGATGGTGCTATCGTAGGAATGCTGGCTGATCCAAAGGAGGTAGCTTTTCGTACCCTTGCCTCCGCAAAGTCGAAATGTTTTAAACTTCTTTTGCAGTTTTCACTTCATGATATAACATGAACAGGCACGTGCTGGAGTCCAAGAAATACACTTCCTTCCTTTCAACCCCACTGACAAGCGGACAGCTTTGACATACATAGATATCGAAGGAAAGTGGCACAGAGTCAGCAAAGGAGCACCGGAGCAGGTATGGTTTGCCCTTGTTCATTTGAGTTCTCTTTGTCTCGGGAATGACACTTCTTACAAATGGTTTCAACATGCATATTCAGATTCTAAACCTTGCGCATAATAAGTCGGACATTGAGCGAAGGGTTCATGCTGTGATTGATAAGTTTGCAGAACGAGGTCTCAGATCTCTTGCAGTGGCATACCAGGTGCTCATTATTTTACAATGTGCTTTTATTTCAGATACTATGTACAATTTGAGTGTTTAGATTTTAAACCTTGCATATTCTTGTAGGAAATTCCGGAAGGTTCAAAAGATAGTCCTGGAGGACCATGGCAGTTTATTGGTCTCATGCCTCTCTTCGATCCACCTAGACATGACAGTGCAGAAACTATAAGAAGGGCACTGAATCTTGGAGTAAATGTTAAAATGATAACCGGTAATTTTTCATGTCAAAATTTCACGAAATAGCGGTGTGCCATATAAGCTTAATTGTCAAAACTATAAAAAGGGCACTGAATCTTGGGACTTGCATATTAGAATCTTAGATATTGATTCTGATTCTCAAGAGCAACACAGAGACTAACATAAATTCTTCTGCATAACATGCACTCAAGTTTATCTTTTGATTTTATTTAACTTATTCTAATTAAGTAGTAAGTTCTGAGTTTTTTTTTTTTTTGCAACTTAAATGCCAAATTTGTATGTTTGGACAGGCGATCAGCTTGCAATAGGAAAGGAAACGGGACGAAGGCTAGGAATGGGAACTAACATGTACCCATCATCAGCTTTACTGGGACAGGATAAGGATGAATCCATTGCTGCTCTACCAATTGATGAGCTCATCGAGAAAGCTGATGGTTTTGCTGGTGTCTTCCCTGGTAATTTTACTATTTTTTTTCCTCTCAAATTCGAACCCTCATGCACCCCATTTCAACACGGAATATGATGATGAATGCATTCTACAATATCAAAAACTTATTTGTAAGATCGTGTTGATATTTGCCAGAGCATAAGTATGAAATTGTAAAGCGCCTGCAAGGAAGGAAACACATCTGTGGAATGACTGGTGACGGAGTCAATGATGCTCCTGCTCTCAAGAAGGCCGATATTGGCATTGCTGTTGCTGATGCAACTGATGCAGCTCGAAGTGCTTCTGACATTGTCCTTACTGAACCTGGCCTCAGCGTTATTATCAGCGCTGTTTTGACCAGTCGAGCAATCTTCCAGAGGATGAAAAATTACACGGTACAACTCTGGTTTGATAGTTGTACTCTCCATACATATACTCCCATGCGTAAACCATAAACTATATACTCCCTCCGTCCCAATTACTAGTCTACTTTGACCAATACTTTGACCAAAACTGTGAGTGTTTATTGGTCAAAGTAGACCAATAATAATGAGACATGGAGCATTAGCAAAGCTACGCTTCCAATTTTTTCGACACCATCTGACCAACTTTCCCTAATTTTTGACAGATCTATGCTGTTTCTATTACAATTCGTATTGTGGTAAGTTGCTCGGTACAAATTTTCCTGCATTTAGTAAATTCTGAGCTTACTTGAGTTAGTATTATTTTTCATTATGCGTAAGTTGATGTCTTCCCCTTGTCATGTACCAGGTTGGTTTCATGATGTTAGCACTGATATGGAAATTTGACTTTCCCCCTTTTATGGTTCTTATCATTGCAATACTCAATGATGGTTAGCTCTTCTCCCATCACTCTCTCTCTCTCTCTCTCTCGCGCCCTTTATATACACACACACATATAGATTCGGAGCTAAGAATGACAATATTATGCATTTAAGGGAAGTATAGAGTACAAAATATCTACTTCCTTCAAGAACTTGTAACTAATTAAATACTCTTACTCTCATCTTTTGCTTGTACATTTTTGGGTTTTCTCGGTCCGTTTCGTTTTGTGGAACTTATCTGTAACTTATTATGATCAAGGTACCATCATGACTATATCAAAAGACAGAGTAAAACCTTCTCCACTACCGGACAGCTGGAAGCTTGCCGAAATCTTCGCAACCGGAATTGTTCTTGGCGGTTACTTGGCAATGATGACTGTCATATTCTTTTATATAGCATATAAAACTAATTTCTTTCCAGTAAGTTCATTTTTTGTTATAGAAGCACATATACTAGCATTTTTGTGATACTGATGTAATTGTCCTTGATTGCAATTTTCTTACTAATTTTCACGCAATGATTGGCAGCATGTGTTCGGAGTGTCAAGCCTCGAGAAAACTGCCCATGATGACTTCAGGAAGCTTGCCTCAGCAGTATACCTACAAGTGAGCACTATCAGTCAGGCTCTTATATTCGTCACTAGATCGAGAAGCTGGTCATTTGTCGAGCGCCCCGGCTTGTTGCTCGTGGCTGCCTTTGCCATTGCTCAATTGGTTAGCAATATTTCGATCACATGCCAGTTAATCAAGTTTTTCTATTAAATAAAAACACCTCATCTCTTGGTCACTTGTACTGCCTTTAGGTCGCTACACTGATAGCTGTATACGCAAGCTGGAGTTTCGCAGCAATTGAAGGAATCGGGTGGGGCTGGGCGGGAGTGATCTGGCTTTACAACATTATCTTCTACTTTCCTCTCGACATCATTAAGTTCTTCACGCGTTACGCTCTTAGCGGGAGAGCTTGGGATCTGGTTCTCGAAAGAAGGGTAACTTTCACTCTTTCAATCTCTGATTTCTACACAGAACAACTCAAATCATGAGGTTTAACATCCTTACATAATGATGGTTTCTTAAATTCCTTTCTTGCAGATTGCTTTCACCAGACAAAAGGATTTCGGAAAAGAGCACCGTGAGCTTCAATGGGCGCATGCGCAGAGAACCCTTCATGGCCTGCAAGTACCCGATACCAAACTTTTCAACGAGACAAACAATTTCTCGGAGCTCAATCAGCTGGCAGAAGAAGCTAAACGAAGGGCTGAGATTGCTCGGTAAGAATGATTTAACAACTGCTCCACACATTGTGCATGCACGGTCTTGCTCATATTGTCTTCTTGTACTTAGGCTGCGGGAGTTGCACACGTTAAAAGGGCACGTTGAATCGGTAGTGAGACTCAAGGGACTGGATATAGATACAATTCAGCAAGCATACACTGTGTGAGAAAAGATCAACCTACATTTGATCATGGTGCGTGAAGGGTATTTATGAATATTGAGTATGTGTATTTTAAGAATCATTTTTCGTGTTTTGTTTTTATATTGTCTAATGTAATAAACTTTCTGCCTAGTCTATACATGAGAGACGTTGATTATCATGTTAGAAGTTGATGTTTATAACTAATAGTAGTAATACTTTCTGTTTTCATTGTTGCTCATTTTTTTCTGGTAACAATTAACTAAAAGTCCTTCGGTATTCAGCATATTCACTCACTCAGTCACCCTGCAATTAATAAGTTGATATTATTGGACTTTAGCGTTTTGTGTTATTAATTTAGTGGAGCTCTGTTTTTTTAAATGAAAAATATTAATAATTGAGCTCATGATTCAATATATGTATTGCAACAATTTTTTGTATACTTCAAAATGTTTGTATTTACTTTCTCCATCTCTTTCCGCTTCTCCCTATCGGCTAATGTTTCCACTTTGACTTCGCTTTTAATAATAAGTTTTGATTTTAATCGGTAATGGGGAGTAAAGTTTGAGTTTCTTATAAGTATTCTTCGAATTAAATTGATTTAATTGTCAATGAAAATCGAGTTTTATATGAGTATTTGAATGGAAGTAATTTGAATGGTGAAATAATAATAAAATAAAAAAAGTAATCACTGAAAATGAGCAGATGCATTATTATATATGGTAACTATATATATATATATAGAAATGATATGCTAGGCGACTCTTATGAGCGTAACATGGGCGACTGATGTCATTTTATTGCTCTCAATTTTCTATATATGTACTTTCTCCTATAATTTTCTTATATTTCGTACATTACTTTTTTATTATTTATTCAAATAATTCATTTCCCTTATTACTTAATCATTATACATTTATTTCTTTCACGATTTTATACATCCTAAATTATCCATTATCAATTTCAAATTATTTAATTAAATTTAGTTGAATTATGCATTCTAATTGTGTGAATAAATATTAATTGAGATAAATATAGTGTAGTATTGAATTAATAAACCCTGAACCTTAATCTCTAAATCAAATTAATAAATCCTAAACTCTAAACCCTAGATCTTAATCTCTAAATCGAGTTAATAAACCCTAAACCCTAAATCTTAATTTCCATATCGTACTCTCTCCGTCCCAACAAGCATGACACAATTTATATTCATTTGAGTGTATTAAAATAATAGAAAATGTCAAACTTATTGGGACAAATGTAGTACAATATATGGATTAAGGTTGATGATTTAGAGTTTAGGGTTTATAAATTCAATATATACTAGATATATTTATCCCAATTAATATTTATTCACAAATTAGATTTTATAATTAAATTAAATAATTTAAAACTGATAATGAATAAGTGATGATGGATAAAATCGTGAAATATATATATATAATGATAAAGTAATAGAGAAAATGAATTATTTGAATAAATATTAGAAAGTAATGTACGAAAACGAAATATCTGGAAATCATAGGAGAGATAGTACATAGTAAATTGAGAGCAATAAAATGACGTAATAGTCGCCCATGTGATAGAATAAAATACAATTATTTTTAAATTTTTTATTTTTTATTCATCTGCTATGTTTAAATTTTAATTTCACAATTTATTTTTCATACGTCCCATTATAAAGACAAATAATATTATTTCTCCAGAGCATGAAAGATAAAATAAATTGAAAAATTATAATTTAGATAGAAGATAGTGATAGTGATAGAAATATATATATTTAAAGATAATAAAATAATTATAAAAGTGGTCATATTTTTTATTAACTTATCCCATATAAAATAAAATAACTATTTTCTTAAGGGATAATTATCGCAAAATACATAAACTAATCACGAATTCTGATTTAATATAAACAATGTCTATTCTTCCTTAAGAAAAACGACGTCATTTTATTATATTTTTGAGTCTTTTTCGTTTTAGGGTTAGAATCGAACAATTAGGAAGAAATGGAACAAAACGATGTTGTTTTCTTTAAAAAAAATAACGTCGTTTATATTAAGTCAGAACGACATCGTGCTAAGTAGATGTGTACATATACATATATTATTCGGGTCCACCTACACAATAGTTTGACCAAAAGTAACTAAGTGTATCAATTAGCTAAAAAGTGATAGTTGTGGTGCATGGGAGAGCAGAATCTATATGATGAATTTCTTGTATTTACTCTTAACAAGATAGGGAGTAATATTTTGATACCATAGGGCCCAATAGATGGAAAGCCCAACAACAGCATCGGTGCTGAGATATAAATTATAAACAAAACAAACCCTAGCCTCTTCTGCTTGAATATCACAGTATCGTCTCTCAAGCTTCTTTCTTCTCCTGCTTCCATTTTCGGCAGAGATGGTACGTTTATTGCGAATTCTTCTCCTTTATTTCTCATTTCTATGAATTGGCGCTTGGTTTTCGCATTGAATTACAACATTGTGGGACTTGTCTTTTTAGGTTCTCTCTAATGACTACGATCTCCTCAACCCACCGGCGGAGCTTGAGAAGAGGAAGCACAAACTCAAGCGCCTCGTGCAATCTCCTAATTCTTTCTTTATGGTATTAATCTCCTTTTTTATTGTTTTCCCTTTTCACTCATTCGATACTCTTCTTTTTGATCCTTGTACGTCATTGCTTCGTGTATGCTTTTGGTGATGAGGCTTATCTATTGTGCTGTAGGATGTCAAGTGCCAGGGATGCTTCAATATGTAAGCTCTTGCATCTCCATCTGATTTTTTTTGGCTGAATTATTGGATTGATTAGAATTGTGAATCAATATTGGCTGTGTTGCAAAGATTGTTGCTTTGTGTTGATTTGTATGTAGATTCATAAATGCGGAACTTGTATATCTAAACTAATGAATATGCAGAACCACTGTGTTCAGCCACTCTCAAACTGTCGTTGTGTGCGGAAATTGCCAGACTGTTCTGTGCCAACCTACGGGGGGACGCGCGAGGCTCACTGAGGGATGCTCTTTCCGAAGGAAGGGTGATTGAATGATTTTTCGATGTTTTTCTTTATCTTGATGTTTTGATGCTCTTTCAAACTGTGTTTATAGAGAAGCAATTTTTTAAGTTAATCCGTTCTAGATTCTGATAATGCTTTATTATAATTATTCAGTATTGAAGTTTTGGTTTCCTTTATGAGATTTATCCACCAGTATTCAACTGAACCTATGCCCCACAAATTGTTCTAATTGCATCAATGTATTATATGATGTTGTCAAGAACTTTTCTGTTGATAGAAGGGTGCTATCTTATATAATGATTGCTCACTCTATAGTTCTCTTGATGAGATTCAAATTGCTACATTTTATGCTTTTGTGTGATTGAAAGATGCACGAAATATACTGGCACCTAATGATTTGGTTTTTAACTCCAGAAAATGTAGATTTGGTCGGATTAGTTCTAATTTTGTTTGGTAAATGGGGCACCTTCATTCTTGTATATCGGGTTCAAAACATGTTTGTATTATGTTTATAATGTTCTGGTGTCACTTATATTATAAAACGCAACAAGGATACGAGAAAATGATGACTGGTCTTTGGAAAATGGTAGCAGATTTTCATTTAGGGATGATCAAATTAAAATTTGGATTGAAGAATAAATCAAAATAAACCAAAAAATTATGCTATCCGTATCATAATAATTAAATATATTTTTATTTGGTGAAGTTTATTTGAATACTTTATTTTGTACTAATATGGACGTCATGCGTAATATATTTAATTAATTTATTAAATAATTACTATTAATACATTTAATTAATTACTAATTTTTGTTGTACTCATATGACATATTTAATTAAGGCGCAAAATTTAAAATACTTATTTAACTAAAATCTCATGTAAAATATAATATATTTGAATCTATGAAAAAAAAAATATAAAAGTCTAGTGCCAATGTCTTAAATACTCTATTTGTAAAAAGATTTATACTCTATTTCCTCTATATATCAATCTTGCGCCAATGCAAATCTTGCACCAATGTAAAATCTTGCACTATGACCAATTTTGCTCCAAGGCAAAGCTTGCACCAAGGGGAAACTTGCGATGAGGCCAAGCTTGCGCTAATAGGCAAGTTTGCATCAAGGCCAAGTTGCGCAACTATTCAAAAGTTATTATAGTTGCTTTATAAATAATTTGAGCATTTGTTACGTATGTTTTAACAATTGAGTATTTTTTACATGTACAATTTAACTTATGAGTATTTTTACACATTGTCAGTTTAATTAATAAATATTATGGGATATTTATTTCACTCACAACATATTTTAATCATTTGTTAAAATCCGCGTTGAATCCAAATATGGAGTTTTTCGTAAACGGATGGAGTAACAAATTCCGTTATTTTTTTTAAATGTTTATTATTAAAATCTAATCATTCCCGCGTGTGTATATATATAATTAATATTCATTTTATTCATTAAATTCTTTACAATTTGTCATTTTAGTATGTGCACAAAAGATCTTTATACTTCAAAAATTTTATTTTTAGTATTTGGATTCACTAAAAATATTAAATTAAGTGAGTACTAATTTAATTAAAAAAAAAATTCAAGTTTTAAATTAAAAACTAAAAATTATAATCACAATCTCAATCTGTATAAGTTTGTCCTTTTCAATCGCATTCAGTCTTTTATTAACTTGCAGGCTTGCAGCTTTAAATATATGGTCTTTGGAACACAGCATCCTTGGAAAGTTCTGTTTTTAGAAGAGTCTTCAATCAAGCTCACTCATCTATTTGCTTACTGAAAGATGAAGAAAAATTGGCTAAAAAGAAGATTGTGTTTGTATGTTATTGTGTTTGTATGTTGTGTTGGATGTACATTTGGTAGGTATAATTTGTGTAGTAATTCAGAGTGAAGGAAGAGGAGCTGGGGAGATGAGGTGGTCAACATATGGAACACACAGATGAGCTTGGATGTTGACAAGTAATCTTCTCTTTGGTTCAGTTTAATTCATAAAATGGCCATATTCATTTTTGATTATGTTTATTACCATTATAATTAGGTTAAATATATGGTGCTTACCTTAGTGTTCATGGAAGAGCTATCTCAGGAAGACCATTATATTTCGTCACAAAACATGAGTCAGACTCATCATTTGAGGCATAAAAATTAATTCAATAATTTTGAAGTCATAGGTTAATATTATATGATTTTAGAAACTATAAATTAAGGGGAAATTTTAAGTGTAAGTTGGTTTTTTAAACACACTGATTCTTAAATTTTCAGAACATAAAAAAAGAAAATCGAATTTTCTTAAAGTCGCAGGCAGCACAGTCGTTTGCAATCACATAATTTAAACCCAGTCTGTGTTTCTTCTAATCTCTTTAGAAAGGAGAGAGAATTGAGGTTAAGGATGGCAGCTTATGCTTCTCTAGTTTCTCTCCTAAATATTTTTGAGCAGATCAAAACTCAACCTCGCTTTTCCACTCTTCTTCACACCAAACACCTTGGATCTCTCCGTGAAATTGTTGATATTTTGCTCGATTTTATTGAGAATTATACTTGTTCTCATGGAGTTCGCGCAGAAGCAGAAATTTTGGAGAGGCAAATTGCAGCTGTAGCTCAAGCCGCTGAAGACGTAGTTGAATCGCATATTGTGGATTTCATCAACTCTGGTTTCAATGAAAAGAACCCCAATTTTCAAATCGATCTGCACAGGGTAGAAGAAGAAATGGATATTATCAGAGGAAAAGTTCTGAAGGTCGAAGAGGAAGGGGGGTTCCGACATAAACGTCACAAATACTCACCTGCTGCTTCAGTAAATACCTCTGGGAAGACACCAATGGTGGGATTTGATGACTACTCGAGTCAGCTAATGGATCGCCTCACTTCGCTGCAATCAGATCGGCAATTGATCCCGATTGTGGGCATGGGCGGCATAGGTAAGACTACCCTTGCTCGAAATGCTTATGAAAGTTCAATTGTTTTGCATTACTTTGAAGTTCGTGCTTGGGTTACTTTATCTCAAGAATACGATGTGAGGGAAGTTTTTTCTGGGGCTCTTTCTTGTCTTGGAGTATCCTTTAGTGATACAGACCTAACCGAAGATTTAGGTTTGCAGTTATACAAGGTTCTATCGGGCAGGAGATTTTTAGTTGTTTTAGATGACATGTGGAGTATAGACGCTTGGTACAAGATCAAATTCTTCTTTCCTGAAAGTAATAATGGAAGTCGAATTGTTTTAACTACTAGGGAGCAAGAACTAGCTGGTGATTTTGGCTCCGTGACACTTACCTTGAATCTCTTAGATGAAACTAATAGTTGGGACCTATTCCGTAGGAAGGCATTCGTGCAGGAAAGTTTGCCTCCTGAAGTGGAAAAGATTGGGAGAAGCATTGCTAAACAATGCAATGGACATCCTCTGTCCATTGTTGTGACTGCTGGGTTTATAGGAGGATCCTCTACTATGCAAGAATACTGGGAGGATGAGGAAGAAACTGTGGCCTCAATTTTAAGTTCAATAAAGGATGATCATTGTTCGAACATGTTATCTTTGAGTTATAATAATATGCCTGCGCATCTGAAGCCTTGTCTTCTGTATTTGGGCATGTTTCCGGAAGACTATGTGATTCGTGTACCCAAACTCATAAAACTATGGGTTGCTGAGGGGTTTATAAAACCACATGAAGACCAAACCTTGGAAAGAGTTGCGGCAGATTACATAAAGGATCTGATTGGCAGAAATCTTGTTCTAGTTCACAGTTCGGGGTTGAATGGGAAGATTAAAAGTGTTTACCTTCATGATCTTGTAAGAGATTTGTGTCTGAAGATTGGTGAGAAAGAGAAGTTCTTTTGTCTTGTGAGGGGGTCCGACACGCCGCAAGAAATAGATAGTGAGCGTCGCATTGTGATTCATGAAAGCATGGTCGAGGTCGATGAGGATGATTCGCCTCGAGTCTTTCACTTGAAACCTACACCACTCGCCCGTTCTATAATATATAGGAAGCGCTGTCCTTCATCATTTAAATCAAGATTATTACGAGTGTTGAGTAATGGTCAGGGTGATTCCCCAGACACTGTTTTCCAACAAGTAAACTTGAGGCACCTTCAGTACAACCAGAAGGTTTGGATTACATTTGAGCTGCCTTCCTCAATTTCCCTATTATGGAGTTTGCAGACGTTAATTATAACTGGATGTGTTGATAAAAATGTGGTACCGTCTGAAATTTGGGAGATGCCGCAGCTCAGGCATCTCAAGCTCTATTGGTACTTGCATCTTCCTGATGATCCTCCTCCAAGTGATGAACAAGAAGATGCTTTCGTCTTGCAAAATCTACAGACACTTGAGAGAGTAAAGAACTTCAGATGTAGCGAGGAGGTTTGTAAGAGGATGCCAAACCTTAGAAAATTGGTAGTGACCTTTGATGATTATTTGGGGGATTTCAAGACTATCTCGAATGTTGGTCGCTTAAACAAACTTGAGGTGCTAAAATGTGTCTTTCAAGAAGACCCAGATCGGGATGTTTTGTTACAGAACCTGAAATTCCCAAGTTCACTCAAGAAGTTGAATCTGGAAGGTTGTAAACTTCTGTGGGAAGACTTAACAATGATTGGTTCATTGCCTCATCTTGAAGTTCTTAACCTTGAATATTCGGTCTATGGTCCTGAATGGAACCTTGTTGAGGGGGAATTCCTTCGCCTAAGATATCTTGAAATTATGTGTTGTATAGATCTGACTTATTGGAATGCAGATAAAACCCATTTCCCAGTTCTTGAGGAACTTGTTCTTGTTAGATTGTGGAATTTGGAGGAGATCCCTTTAGATATAGGAAATATACCCACTCTTCGAGATATTTTGGTGGATGAATGCAGCAACTCTGCAGCTGTTTCTGCAATCAAAATTCTTGAGGAACAGGAGAGTTTTGAGAATGATGACCTTCGGGTACGAGTTAGGTTGACAGATGCCAAAGTAGATGAATTCAATGAGAAGCTGGAAATAGAAGGTTTGACAACTGAAAATTTCCAACTACTCGATCGTCGACCATGATATGTTCGTAGGTGTTTTAGCTTATGATCTGGACATCTCTTCCAGTTCATTCTAGAAGAAATGGTTATCTTCTGCGAAATCTGCAGACACTTTGGAGGAGTGTTGAATATGATGGAACAAAACTAAAGTTTAAACTGAATGCTCTGATTTCCTTATTGGCTACTCCTAATTGGGGGAGAAAAAACTCAAATCTTATCATGGGATTGTTTGTTTTCCTTTTTGTTTGCTATTTTAGAGTTTTCTTTGTTTGTATTTGTGTAAATAATAAACAGATGTTTGAAGAAGTTATGATTTGATAATGTAGGATTCGAGTTATGTTAAGTAATTACATTTTGATTGACATACAATTTGAATTGATAATCATAATGCAACATCAATTATATTATTTATGTTTATAACACGTAATGTAATACTTTACAAACCATATGCAATCATTATATACTTGATTAAAATTTTAAAATTAGATTACAATAAATTATATTATATAGCTGCGACACGGATGACTTAAACTTAATACCTATTGTCTTTTGTATTAACTTTACTATCACTATGTCAACAAACGCACACTATTTGATTAAATTTTGTTGTAATTAAACATTATAGTATCACAAATCATATACAATATTCTTATTCAATAATTACCTTTGTATATAAATGAAACATATTAACAAAATAGAAATAAAATCGCATTTAATTAGTTTTTTTTACTGCACATTCAATTGTGAAATAAAATCTATATATAATATCAATAAATTTTTTAAAGCTCTCTACTTAATTCATGATTTATATGGTATCACTATAATTTATCATTTCTATTTATCTTAGATTTTGATTTTTTTATGATTAATTCTAAAATTTACTCAAAAATTATATCCCATATTAATTTTATATAATACTTCAACAATTATTAAATTATATAAATACTAATTATCTATTTATTTTAGATCAAAATTTATTTTGCACAATTAATTATATTATATTCTAAAAATACAACAATAAAAGTATAAAATTAAATACTAGATCCCCAAAATCGGGAGCTTCTCATTGTGGAACTTTCAGCATAACTACCAAAAAATGGTGGATCTCACCAAAAAATTCTCAAAAATTATAAAAAAAATATCAATGGGAGCCTCGTTGAGGATGTTCTTAGTAGTTTTATCTCCCGTATAACCATACTTAAGATTTGTCGTTTCTTTGTGGTAATAACAATCACTTTTAAGTAATGAAAAGATAGAAGATGGGCTCCAAGTCCTTGGTAGAAAGGATGATGCATACCCCTTCATTGCATGAGATATTTATTTTTATTTTAACGACGATAACTGTATAATACAAATTTATTATTGTTAAATGTATCATCTTGTACGTATAATATTGTTGGATCATATCAGCACGACCCAAACTTGATTTGAAAATATAACTGTGAAGTATTTAATATAATATTTTCTTATATAATTTAATTATATAAATAATATAATATACCATCATATTAAATAAATCATAAATTTATTTACCAAATTATGTCCCCGTTATATCAATACAATTCTAAAATATTATACAATGTAATATGATATTTTTATAACTCTACGTTATAATTAAAACTAGTTTATGGACCCGTGCGATGCACGGTAAGACTCACACGATAAGAGTTAAAAATAATCAAAATAATTATAATTTAATTATAATTTAAATTATATAATAATAAATACTATCCCAAATAATATACTTGATAGAAATCCAAGCTAAAAAAGTATTCCCTCCGTTCCATTTATAATGACACAATTTTCTTTTTTGTTTGTTCCATTGATCTTGACACATTACCAAAAATAGGTTGATTTTAGCAAAAATAATAAGGTCTAATCTTGTTAACCTACATTTTAATTAATTAAAATGTGAAATTTTAAATTAAAAAAATATACTAAAATATTTATTATTACATACTTAAAATCATTTGCATTAAACTCGATGCCCGTAGTATTTTCTGTTATAAATAATATTATACGTGTACATTACTATTATAATATTTGTGTATTTATATATTCTCTATATATATCTCTCGTAAAGTAAACACATGGATAATGAAAAATACAATTCTAGGGATTTTGCCCTATGTTCTTTTATGCAATTTCATTCTCCATTTTTTCTATATTTTCTTCTTCATCTATTATTTTGTCCAATTAACATGGAATAAATCTATATCACAACACGCTATCAACAATATTGTTAAAATTAAATATAAACAATTTATTATGCACTAACTATAACCGTATAAATAAAAAAAGATACATAATTTATTGAGTTTAATATTAATTAATTAATGATATGCATGAAATTAATCTCATATATATACATAAATATGTAAATACATATAAATTCACTTATAATCATAAAAACAATTTCATGCAAAAATAAAATGATGTATCTATTTAAATATGTATATATATTAAAAAAATGCATAATACATATATTTAAATTCATTATTATTTGTAGTTAGATTTTGTTATTAAATTTTAATTTTTGTTATGTAACAAAAATTAAGAGTAAAAATTTAAATACTTTTTATATATGCAAATTATATGTATGAGAATATATATATATATATATATATAAATATATATATATAAATTGTTTCTAATTTATTAAACATATCATAACTTTTGCATATTAAATTTATTTTTTATATAGTATATATCAAATTAAAGATCTTGTCAAGATCTTTAATTTAAGATACATATTAAAAATATTTTTACGAACGAAATAAAATATTTTATACAGAAAAATTATAGGAAAGAGAAAAAGTGGTAATTTAATTTTAAAATTTTGAAAAAAAGAATATTTATGTTTTTTGAAAAATTAATAAACACTATGAAAATAAAATTCGGTTCCTATCACGTTTTTTAAAAAAATAACCGACTATAGAAATTAAAGCAGAAAAAATGACGCCAAATGATGGTAGTTATAAACCTTGTTTTTATATAATAATAATAGATGTTACCTCCATTCAAATTTAAAAATATAGAATGCATTGCATGTGCATGCAGCATCCTTTCTACCCAAGTCCTTGAATTGCTGAACATAATCCAATCACGTCAGAATGGCTGGTAAAAAGTCTCCAACTTTTTATACTTTTGGAGAACTTCTCACAATGAAAGAGACGAAAATTTTTGTGAAATAGAAAAAGATAACGTTGTTGATTGCTACTAAAAATCTAACCCATAAACTGAACTGTCATTGCTGGGCTTATTCCTATGAATTTAAATGAACTATATTGTAATAATCTTTTTGGGTTTAATAATATCAATACATGGATGGTTTCACTCATGAATACTAAAAGTTATAGGAAAGTCACTTTATATTTTTATTATTTCATCCCTCCTGCTAATAATAATAAATTTAATCTTTATACGAATATCAAGTAATATTTAATATGTATATTATAGAAAACCAATAAACATAGCATCTATTAGTCTTTATGTAATAAGAAAATGAGTCATTACTATATGGAAAATGAGTCCGTACAATTGCGAATGAAATAACACTAATAATTAAATAATTTATTTCAAATCAATATATGAAGTAAATCATATGCCATCCTTTTTGATAAAGTATAGTTTTTTTGTTATTTCAGTCCCAACTCATAAGTGTGTGATATTTTATTTTAAAATATGACTCCAATTTAAATCTGTGTGCTTTTACTTACGTTTTTATAAAAAAATAAACATTATTGTTTAATTTCTCCATTGAAATATAATGATGATTATTTATTTATAATTTCTAATATTAAGAGAGATGCTAATTTTATCACACACAAGTAATATTTTATTTAAGCAGTCTTTTATATCCGCGTATTGCACTTATCGGCCCAATATATGAAAGGCCCAATAAAAGCATATAGGGTGAGTGGTTAGATATAAGCAAACCCTAGCTTCAACCTCTCATCTCTCTCTGTATCGTCTCTCTTTCTCCCGCCGCCTTCTTCATCACCCACTCCCACTTTCTGCAGAGATGGTACGTTTATTGCGAATTCCTCCCCTTGATTTTCCCCTTTATTCTCATTTCTATGAATCGCCGCTTGATTATCGTATTGAACTACAACAAACTGTTACTTGTTTTTGCAGGTTCTCTCTAATGATTACGATCTCCTCAACCCACCGGCGGAGCTTGAGAAGAGGAAGCACAAGCTTAAGCGTCTCGTGCAATCACCAAACTCATTCTTTATGGTATTAATCACCTTTTTTTGTCGTTTTTCACTCATTTGATGCTCTTCTTTTTGGTCTTTGCACGCCATCTCTTCGTGTAAGCTTTTGGTGATAAGGTTTATGTATTGTGCTGTAGGATGTCAAGTGCCAGGGCTGCTTCAACATGTGAGTTATTGCATCTTCATCAGAATTTTTTTTGGCTGAAATAATTGGTTTATTAGATTCGTTAATCAATATTGACTGAATTGAAAAAATTATTGCTTTCTGTTGATCTCTGTGTGGATTCATAAATGCGAAACTTTTATATCTAAACTTTCGAATATGCAGAACCACTGTGTTCAGCCATTCCCAAACTGTTGTTGTGTGCGGGAATTGCCAAACGGTGCTGTGCCAACCTACCGGCGGACGTGCGAGGCTCACGGAGGGATGCTCTTTCCGAAGAAAGGGCGACTGAAGAAGATCATATACTCTTGGTATTATTGTTAGAATGCGAGATAAGGGCTTTTTGATGTATGTGTTTTTCTTGATCCATTGTTATAATTAAATCAAATCTGTATTGAAGTTTTGGCTTCCTCTATGAGATTTATCCACTAATGCTTTAATTAATTAAGGTTTGAACCTTGTACTATCTTTATTTAATTCTTCTAAATGCATCATCTCTCGAATGAAAGTATTTCGATTTATATTTTAGTTATTCTTGAGGCATTTCTGTTGCTGGCTGCTGCTCTTTTTTTAGAACCTAGTTGATAGGATCATGTTACGGACCTTAACTTCCGGCTACCTGAATTTGATTAGTAAAAGTGTCGTATAGCTTAGAATTTTGTATGTATTATATGAATTTGTCGAGAAAATTGTTGTTGGTAGATAGGTGCTAACGTTTTAAATTATTGCTCGCTCTATAGTTCTCTTGATATAATGCAATTTCCATTTATGTAATTTATTCCTATTGCACTAGAATTGTATTTTATGTTCCTTTGACTGTATGCTTTCTTTCTTTTTTTCATCATGATTAAGGCCAATTCATATTGTTTATTTTCCCATCATGAATTTATAATTTTATTCGTGATTAAGGCATTTGAGTAACTAAGGTTCCAACTTTATTTGAAGATTCGCCAAATATGTTGTTGTATGCAACGCAGCGTAAGCTAATGATTTGGTTTCACTTTACGAAATGTAAACCTGGTTAATTTATGTTTTTGGTAAATGGATCACCTTCATTCTTGCATATCGTGTTCATAATATATTTGTAATTTGTATATAATTTTACAATATACAAATGCGACTTCTCTTGCATTCTCTTGATTTGACTTGCAAGTCTGATCAAGCATGTTCTTTGCGGGCACGTAATTTATAATTTAACTCGAATCGCTCCACTTAAATGAGATGAAACGATTACAAAAGCAAAAGTGAAGTTTATCGGAAGCTCAAGTTGTGATCACTTAATTCTCATCCATAAATACAACGTATAACGCAATATTAAAGAAGATTTTCTTTTTCTTTTGTCCCAGATCGAGAAGGCTGAATCCGCATCCCTTTTGTATGCAAACCCTGTGCTTTCACTTGGTCTACGTTCATGTGAAGATGGAGTAGGCGAAGGATAGAAGAGAATGTTTACAAGATTCTAACCACTTGATTGTAACATATAAACCCACAAACCTACGAGGCATGACTTCTAACATAAAAGCCCATTAATTTCAAGCCTTGGATTCATGTTGCTTAATACAAAAAATCAAATAAATCTACACACTCATCATGCTTAAAATTCCCTTATCACATAACATAACGATCATTGATAGGCTAATTCCTATGAATTTCAATGAACCCATAGATTACATATTGAAAGAATCGTCTGAGTCTTATAATATCAATAAATGGATCGTTTCACTCGTGTGTTGATGACTATAATTTACAATTAAGTCACTTTATATTTCTAGTACTACTAATGATTAAATAATTTTTTTGAAGCAATACATGAACTAAATCATATGCCATTCTTTTTGAAATAGTATAATCTTTGTTATTTCAATTCGACTCATAAGAATATGATTCTTTTTAGTTTAAAATATGACTCCACTTTAAATCAGTTATATTTTTTTTTTACTTTCATTATTATAGACATTCTTGTTACATTTCTCTATTTAAACATAATCACCGAATATTTATTTCTTATATTAAAAACAAAGATATGCTAATTTTTTCACACAACTAATATTTTATTTAAATACTCTTTTGATACTAGGCATGACAAAATAATCTGCGGATATCCGAGCCTAATGGGATGTGTATGAGGGAAGAAAATCAAATGGTAGATGTGGTTACGGATTTGTACATTTGTATCCGAATTGAGTATGGGGAGGATACGTGGCAATATATTCCCGCCCCAAACCCACCTCGATAAATTTATATAATACATATATTTTTAAATAATTTTTTTTATATATAAATTTTTATAAATAAATGTATATTGAAAGAGTTTTCAATTTTAAATGTTTTTATATGTGACTATTTTATTACGTGTAATCTCTACCTCATACCTGTCAATTTAAACGGTTATAGAGGCGTGTGCAAGGTTTAGTTTTTAAAATGAGGAATGGAAAAGCAATACCGGCCCATCCCTATTTGATACGACAGACTATGAAATACTCTATAAAATAAAGGCTTATATATTCGCGCATTAATCATCGGCCCAAGATGGAAAGCCCAATAACAGCATCGGTGGTGAGCAATAAACAAAACAAACCCTAGCTTCTTCTGCTTCAATCTCTCCTCTCTCTGTATCGTCTCTTTTCTCAAGCTTCTTTCTTCACTCGCCACCTTCTTCCTATCTCGCTCCTACTTTCTGCAGAAATGGTACGTTTTTGCGATTTCCTCTTCTTTATTTCCCCCTCTATTTCTCATTTCTATGAATCGCCGCTTGGTTATGGCATTGAATTACAACAAACTGGTGCTTGTTTTTGTAGGTTCTGTCTAATGATTACGATCTCCTCAACCCACCGGCGGAGCTTGAGAAGAGGAAGCACAAGCTCAAGCGCCTCGTGCAGTCACCTAATTCTTTCTTTATGGTATTAGTATCCTCTTTTATTGTTGTCCCTTTTTCACTCATTCCTTTTTGGTGCTTTTATGTCATTGCTTTGTGTATGTTATTGGTGATGAGGTTTATCTATTGTGCTGTAGGATGTCAAGTGCCAGGGCTGCTTCAACATGTAAGTTCCTGGATTTCCTTCATAATTTTTTGGCTGAAATATTTGATTTAATAGAACCGTGAATCAATATTGGCTGTGCTGCAAAGATTGTTGCTTTCTGATGATCTCTATGTAAATTCATAAATGAGAAACTTATATATCTAAACTAATGAATATGCAGAACAACTGTGTTCAGCCACTCTCAGACGGTTGTTGTATGCGGAAATTGCCAGACAGTGTTGTGCCAACCTACTGGTGGACGCGCTAGACTCACCGAGGGATGCTCCTTCCGAAGAAAGGGCGACTGATACTCTTGGTATTATTGTTAGAACATGAGACAATTGATTTTTTAGTTTGTTTTTCTTTTCTTTATTTTGATGTTTTGATACTATTTCAAGTCTTGCTGTGTTCCTAGAGAAGCAACCTTGTTATTTATCCATCCAAGATTAGGATTCCAAGAGATTTATACACTGATGCTTAATTAATTAAGGTTTGAACCTCTGTCTTATCTTTATTTAATTGTTCTAAACGCATCAATGCTCCAATGAAAGTTTTTTCCTTTCTGTTTGATTTGCTTAATTACTCTTGGGGCAATTTTGTTTGTTGCTGCAGGCTTTCAGCTTGTATTTTGGGAACCTAGTTGTTAGGGACATGTTGAACCTCATTTTCTGTCTACTTAAATTTGATGCTTAAAAGCATCATGAAGCTTTGAATTTTTAATGTATCATATGATGTTCAAAACATTGCTGTTGATAGAAGTGGGCTAACGTATTGCTCGCTCTATATTTCTCTTGATGAAACATAATTCCATATATTATTTTTATTTTTATCACACTTGAATTCATAAATTTTATGCCTGTGTGATTGTGGTTTTTGAACATGGTGATCTGTTGTAATGTATATGCGATGCAATTGTTGAAAATTATGTTTCTTTGGCTGTATGCTTTCTTTTTATCATCATGATTAAGGGTGCTCTGTGGTGTGTCTTTTCCCAACATAAATTGATATTTTGAATCGTGATTAAGGCATTCATGTAATTAAGTTCCCAACTATTGAAAGATGTTCGTAATACGCTGTGTATGCAACGTTAAAGCTAATGATTTGGTTTTTCGCTTTAGATAATGTATATTTTGTCGACATGTTCTAAATTTATTTTGCAAATGGGACACCTGCAATCATTCAGTGTTCAAAACATACTTGTGATATGTTTGTAATGCTCTCAGTATTTATTTGCGTTTGGATTCATTTAGGGCTATTTATAATTAAATCTCGTGAGATGGCCCAGAGCTTTCATTTATATTATATAACACAACAATACAAGAAAAAGCATAAAATAATCGTTCAACTTTGCATTGGTCTCATTTACATTCTATTATTGATTCATAAGTAAAACTTACAGACAACAAACTTAAAACTAAAACGGTAACGCACAACCGAAAATGTAGAAAACGGTCGACTTGGGCATATTTCAAAATGAAAAAAAACAGGTATTTATAGTGGAAGGCATTAGACTGAGAGGTTGAGTATCACCAGAAGTTGAAGGCATGATCTTCAAATTGAAATCCATAGTAAAAGGAATTTGGAAGCGGGTGATAGTTACCATCTTCATTCTTAGAAAATACATAGACAGGATGCAATAATTCCTCTTGCAAGTTCTCTCCATTCTGCGATGAATCCGAGTAGTCGCCATCAAAGACATGAGACCTAGAACCTAATTCCAAGAGGGGAGAGTGATTACCATTACTCAACCTCGGACTCTCCACATTAGTTGTCATTCTACTTTTCACAGAGCTCTGTTCTTCATTCTTGAAAGCCAATGCTGATAAGTTGGACTCTTCATCTTCAGAAACCACACGAGCATTGACTTCTTTTGTAGGCATGACAACGGTCCTTTCTTTTGATTCGAGCAATTGTAAATTTGCATTCTTTGCATCTCCACCAAGGCCGTTGTGTCTGAGACGAAGAACCTGGTAGAAAACAGTAAAGATCATCACATGAGCAATTCAAGAGCTTCAGAAATTTCAAACTGAATTTAAGATTTCTTTAGCTTACCTCTTCCTTAAGTTTATTGTTCTCCTTCATGAGGCTATCATAGTCGGTTTTCAAGGCCTTGTATCTTGCGTTTAATGTTTCATAATCTGTTTCCACCTGCTTTGTCTTGAAACGTGCCCTGCGGTTTTGGAACCATATTGCAATTTGTCGAGGCTGCAAGCCAAGCTCATTAGCAAGCTGAATCTTCCTTTCTGGTTCAAGTTTGTTGTCTTCCTCGAAACTCCTCTCAAGAAACTGGACTTGCTCGACATTAAGGCGCCTCTTCTTTTCTTGTTGATTCAAGTACTCATCCAAATAGTCCTCTCCAAACTCTTCTTGATCAAAAGAAGAGAAAATCAAGTTACCTGATCTTTTTAGGCCGCTAATATCTCCAAAATTAAGCATTGTTTTCGAGCCTGAAAGAAATATGAGGTCGAAATGAAAATCCAAGACAGAACAAAGTAGCTCAATCTAATATTAATTGCTGGATGAGATGAAATGATTACAAAAGGAAAAATTGGATTTGAAAAAATGAAAACCAAACTACATAAGCCCAGCTTGTGCAGGAGTTAATCTTCATCCATAAATAGAAAGCCATTTAAACATTAAAGAAGAATCATAGAAAATAATGTCAACAAGATTCACACCATTTGATTCTAATATATAAACCCACAACTAACATAAAAGCCCATAAATCCATGGATTCAATTTGCTTAAATAAACAATCAAATTAAAGCACATATTATGATCAAAAGTCAACGCAACAAAGATTTTAAGTTCTATGTGCTTTAGGGAAAAATCACATCACACACCGAGTGAAGATTCTGCAGAATTAATCGAATCAAGAAGTGGCTGATCAAAGTTGATTTTCTGCGTTTGATTCGCAGCACCAGCACCACCGCCAACGCCGCCGCCGTTGGGCGCCGCGGAACCCGCCATATCCAAAACCTTCAGTGAAATTAGTACAGTAAATAATTGAGAATTTCCGAGAATCTAATCAACAATTTGCCGTATCAGGGATTGATGATTGAATCTATAGTCTATCTAATCCTCTTTTGAAGAAGTATCTAGATGTGTTGAAGTTGAAATTTGTGGCGGAAGAAGCTGGTAATGATGATTTCGGTTATGTGCGACGTATGGGAACATCGGCTGCTGGACACGCCCATCATCTCTCTAAGCTTCTACAGAGAAGGAGAGTGTGAAGGGGATAGAAGTAGTATGTGTTGTGCGTTTTCCTTTTACGGGAGACGAGAAGAATTGCAGGTGGGAAGAGAGAGAGAGAGAGAGAGATGTTTAGGCGAAATGTGAAAGAAACGAAAATAGGAGGGTTGAGTTTTGAGAGGATAACCTATTCGTTAGTGTTCTTTTTTGTTTTATTGAAAATGATGGAGAAAAAGGAGAATCTTATTTGAATTTTGGGACAAATACTTATTCTCATCGTTACTCATTTTAATTTGTCACGCCATTGTATTGTACTACTACATGTTTAGAATTGGGTGAAAATTTTTAAAATTGGGTATTTTTACCCATTTTCATTTTAGAATTTGTGTGCCATATAATTTACTATTATTATTTATAGTAAATAGAGAAGTATAGTTAACAAAAAATTAAAATAAATAACAATTTAGTATATACTCCTTCCGTCCCAGCAGGTTTGGCCCATTCTTTATTCAAATGAGTGTATTATTTTAATGAAATGAGTCAAGATTAGTAGGACATAGAGATAGAGAGTATATATTAGGTCGAATATTCAATTTAAGACAAGCAATTTCCATGTAAAAAATTAGCAAGAACGTTGGCCGTAGAGGAACATGAAAAGCCAGATACTACAATCGTTTATATCACTTTGTGCTTCATTCCTTGTACCTCTTCACTTGTTATCCACTTTTTTTTTTCCCCATATTTACCCTCTAATATCAGTACAGCAAATAATTGAGAAGTCTACGTGGATAACAAATTGAAAGAACAATTCCAATTTCCACACATGCCAAAAAATTTTTGTCTTGTTTCCCTCTTTATTAAGACAAGGTGCATGAACATGAATAATAATTTAAGTTTGATTCATGTGAAATTTTATTTGTTATTTTTCATGTAGATTTTTGGCGTGCTCAACTAGTAAGATATATATATGCCAAAAAAAATTAGGGGATAATATATTGAATTTTTTTGAAATGTTGAGTGTTCCATTATAATTATTCACATATATAAGGTAACTTAGAAACATATATAGTCGGAATCAAATTCTGGTTTGCTCGCTTAAGAATTCAAATATGGGAGTAAAAGTAGTATTTTGCTAATAGAAAGAACACCTGTGTATGTGAACCAAAACCACAATGTCCAATCCCTCTAAAGTTGAGACAATACAAACTTTAGATGTTAAACTTAAAATTTTAGGAGGTTGGAAGCTGAATCGTAATGTGATATCAATAATTAGGATATACTATTTGTATTGGCCATATATAAAGTGAAACTTTCCTTTAAATTCGTAGACGACTAGACGTAGGTAATGTAACAAGTAGGAAAAATATATATAAGATTATGATTATCACTGATATTTGTTAAGTACGAAAAATAGGCAATATTTGTTACGCTTATATAGTGATGATCTAGCTCATAGACGTGTCTATATTTTTATTTTCAAATTTTATTGTATGAGAGGGTTTGCAGTCCCTTTATATTATAATGGAATGTAAGAGTTGACTTTTTTAGGTGTTTGGTAATGAAGACGTTTTCAGATGATATTGTATCTGTTAATTGTTTGCATTGGGAAATTTAATGTGTACTGAAATTTAGTATTCGTCTAAGTATTGAAGATAACACAAACTACACAACTAACAAGGTCCACTAAAAAAGTACAACGTATCATTTTCTTGATGGTTTATATATATTGAAGTATTAGGACTTAATACAAATTCAAGTCATGTTTACCCATGTCATAGAACTGTCAGGTCAACAAGTGTCGTATCATCTTGCCACGTTAGATATTTTCTTCCAATAATAAAATAGCTACTAAAAAATGACAGAAACATTTTACCAAAAATTTAACTAAGGACGATGAATTTAGTCAAGTCACAAGGGCTGGAAATTTCATCGTACTTCTCCATTTACTACTTCATCTTCCACGCTTATAAATTCCTGTAAATCTTCAACAATAAAATTTACGAGAATTCATAAAAACGCTCAATCTTCCACAGAAATCTCTAGACAAGCTACAAACAAAACACTTGAACTAGGATGAAATTCTCAAATGTTTTGTATTTAACTCCATTTTATTCTAAGCCTACCTCAATAAATTCTAAGCTTAGAATCACATTTATCTTATGTGATTAGGGGTGAAAGCGTGAGCTTGGATCGATAAACATAGCATATCTTTTAGCGCTTTGTGTACACTGGATTATATCAACACATCATTGACTTGCGCTTGCCACATGTCAAAGTTTGTTCTTATGTCAAACTTCATTGGACATTGTGAGTGATTATGTGACTCGTGGTGCATCATGTCTCAACTTTAATCTCAATAATTAAGTGAGACTTTGCTAGAGAAAATCTAGGTGTGAACTTCTCAACAAACTAACAAACTTGAAAATAGAAATTTATCTATATCCTATCTTCTAGGAAGACGGTGCATATCATATAGAACATAAATTTAGGAGCAAAAATAACAAACAAACTTATATAAAGAAGTGGGAAGTCTCATTATGAATGAGAGAGCGGGCACAACAAGAGAGAAAAGAGAGAAGGAATCTCCATTGATTATCTCGTGAGTTTATATTCTATACACTGGGTTTGAGAGTATTGATTTGTAAAGAGTAGACCTCGACCATCCAAGGTTGACTACTCTATTGAGATATTGGGTAGCGTGCGCTTTGCGTTTAAGGCCTTATAAGAAGAGATAGACAGGTGAGGAGAAAAAGTTGTTTAATCTCGTTTCTTGTAACTCTAAGGATCTTTCTATAGTGGATTGATATTATTGGATTTTGAATAAACCCTCCAGACCTAGATAAAGTTTATTGCCGAACTAGGTTACCAATCTCACGTTTCTGTTTGCGTCACAATTTATGTTATGTTTCAAGTTTTGTCCCTGTGCATCTCAATATATAATATGTCTTACAGTTTGTCTCACGTACGGTGAAACAACAACCACAAACTAAGTAATCTCAAATTGGTATTAGAGCAGGTCACCTAAGTTATTGGTGTTTGATCGTGGGAATTACTTATTTTTGTGGTTCAATTATTACGAGACAAACTCTATGACGAGTATCAAAGAAGGGTTCTCGATCACAAGACCACCACTCTTCGATGGATCAAACTATGGCTATTGGAAGGTAATCATGTCATCCTTTATAAGATCCATAGATGAGGTTGCATGGAACTCGGTTATAGAAGGTTGGGAACAACCCCATGATGCTACAGGTGCAATGAAACCTCGAGACAAATGGACTCAAAAAGAAAAGACGGCTTCAGGGATGAATCAAAAGGCACTAAATGCAATACATGGTGCAGCAAGTGTCGAAGTCTTTGCAATTACTTCTACTTGTGAAACCTGCAAGGAAACTTGTGATACCCATCAAAATACTTATGAATGAAATAGCAGGGTAAAGAGCCAAATAATTCAACAACTTACAAATCAATTCGAAATGCTCAAAATGGAGGAAAGTGAAACTATTTCTGAGTTTCACACAAGATTACTCAGTTTGTCTAACAAGTGTTTTCTCCTTAGAGAGAAAAATTCTTGAAAATAAACTAGTACGAAAGATTTTGAGATCTCTCCCTGAAAGATTTGACTATAAAGTCTCTGCCATCGAAGAAGCACGTGATCTTGATACCATGACCACCAACGAAGTCATTGGAACTCTAAAAACCTTTGAGATGGGAAGACGAGAAAACATGAGCGAAAAAAAGAAGAACATGACGCTCAAAACGACATGACTTGAAGAAACTATCACTGATCGAGAACTCTTTGAGGCCATGATACTTCTAACAAAGAACTTCAACAAGGATTTGGAAAGAAACAATTTGGTGATCGACGGAGCTCAGTCGTTATCACTCCGCTCAAGATAAATTTATAAACCGATACTCTTCACTAGGTTCGGCTAGTGGCAAGTACAAGATCGATCCCACATGGTGTTGGTGAATTCCTCTCTTGATGTCACAATTTGGGGTTTTGAATCGGGTCTTGCCTTGGGTAAGAAGTGTAATCAAACAGAAAGTAAATGTTGTAAAAGTAAATAACTGAAAAGAAAACACTAAAAGAGTTAAATGAGAAAGAAACTTGACTTGGGTTAGAATCCTTGAGTCTTGACTTATGTCTTGATCATTGGTGCAAAGTTGTTCGTTGTAATAACATGTCATTGGTTAAAGGTGAGCGTAAGAATGAGGTTTTACTCCTACCACCCAAATGCATCACCCAGGTAGCCCCTTTTTAATCGTCACGTAGCCACCGAATCCTCACCCAACATACCTTTTCAGCCTAGAGGGTAAGGGTTACTCATTCCCTATCCCCTTGCCCAGATTGATCTTAAACCAAACTTACTCCAGTATACCCAAATAGACATTTGCGGGGAACACAACAACCATGGGCACACCATCTTAGACGCTCGTCCCATGGTGTCCCCACCTACATCACCATGCTGATCCCTCTGGCTGGCAAGCAGGAAGTCGCTAACACTTGGAGTTTCCAGCTCGCAGTTGTAACCTAATCTTGCCCAAGACTGCTACTGGCCAGACAACACCGAAGACTTGTTAAATCTCGTTTCTTGTAACTCTGAGGATCTTTCTATAGTGGATTGATATTATAGGATTTTGAATAAACCCTCTAGATGTAGACAAAGTTTATTGCCGAACTGGGTTACCAATCTCGCGTTTCTGTTTGCGTCACAGTTTATGCTCTATTTCAAGTTTTGTCCTTGTGCATCTCAATATATAACATGTCTCATAGTTTGTCTCACATACGGTGAAACAACGACCACAAACTAAGTAATCTCAGACATGATGTCCACCTTGCGTATTTTTTCTAGGGGAAAACATGATTTGGTAAAAAATCGAAAATCAAACCGAAACGATAAACTGAATTCGATTTATTTCCTTTTCGGTTCTATATCGATTTTGATTTTACAAAAAATTGATTTTTCAATTCTATTTCGATTTTAATATCAAAAAATTGAAATATCAAAAATCGATTTAAAATTTGTACATAATTAATTATTTTATATCATCTATTTATTTATTTATTATTACTTAATACTTATTGTGTGTGTATATATATATTACATATTACTTATTAAATATATTATATCATAATAATTTAATTACTATATTTGTGGTTCGATTTTTTCGATTTTTAATCAAAATCGAATTGAATATTTCAGTTCATTTTTCTTTATTTTTTTCGCTTTGATAACCGGATCAAACAATGCCACTCCTAACTATTTCTCCATCATAATGAATGACTGCCTCACAAAAGACACCCGAATTTGGACATGTAACCCCAAATTTAAACCATAGATCTATTTGATTCTAATACCAACTGTTGAGATATCAATTTTCAATTCAATCTTAGTAAAAATAAGAAGTGAAAAAATGGACACAATTTTCAACACAAGAATTTAACATGAAAAACTTTAAATTTAAAGGAAAAACTAAAATTATAAGATTTTTTTTTTACTATATGATAAATTTCTACAAACCACACAATATTAATTCATCTCCCTCTAGCCTCAACCCCTACACTATTACAAACCTTGCAAAAACTACCACCATTCTAAATCAACAATCACAAAATTTACCTAGAATTAATTACAAACTATAAAATAGTGATTGATACAATTGTATCAAATACCACTAAACTTATTAAATAACTTAAAAAACTCATTGAAATTTAATTACAAATCTTTTATTTTAACACCTAAATATTCCAACAGAAATAGATAAAAATGCTATAATTAATTACAAACTATAAAGCAGTGGTTGATACAATTGTACCAAATACCACTAAGCTTCTTAAGTAACTTAAAAACTCATCCTACTTTAATTACAAATCTTTTATTTTAACACCTAATTAAATATTCCAACAGAAATAGATAATAATGCTACATTATTTTTCTGAAAGATAATGTGTTATTATCATATAATTAAAGAAATGAAACGTGCATTATATGTGGTGTTCCACTAAGCTATCAATACTTTATTTGTTACCTAACATTATTATAAGTTTGTAATAACAATATATATACCCAATCAACTTACTCATTAATTAATTATCTCATTAGTGTATTTCCTAGAAGAGCCTCACAATTAATTGCTATTCTCTTAAAACCTTTTATATTTTAATCAATATTGAAATAACTTTTAATTAAAAATTAGAAAATCCAAAAAATCTAACTAGGTTTAGTTAATCATGATTAGAATATCTAGAGCTGACTTTAGGCTCCCACTCGTACAATTTTTTGAGATAATAATTGGATACCAACCTAAACATAATATTTTCCCAATCTGTATTGAAAATGTAAGTGTGGGATTGGTGACTAGGCCTAACACTAGGGATGTCAATCCAACCCGAAACCCGTGGGTTGGGCCAAATAACCCGGTAAAATTAGAGGGTTAGGGCTGTAAAATCATAACCCGAATACATAATCGGGCTAGCCCATTCGGGTTTGCGGGTTGGTCGGGCTGACTCGGTCGGGTTATGGGCCAACCCTATGGGCTGCAAAAAAAACACGGTAAAATGAGATAATAATTTTATATGTAGATTGTTACTACTTTTTTGACTTTTGTGTTCTTCCTCCCAGATTCCAAGCTAAATCCATAGTCTCAAGCAATCTCCAAATTTTTATTTTACATGTTGTGTAATGTTGACTTATTTTCTTTGATACTTTTATTAATGTTTGAATTTATGGTTGTCAAACTTATATTTTTATTTTTGTGGTACTTGTTAAAAATATATAAGATTATCAAGAAAAATAAATATGTAACTTATTTTTTTCGTAATCTTTCTAGCCCGAAACCCGAATGTTTAGGGTTAGGGTTGAAAATTTACAACCCGACAAAATTCCAGCCCGGATAGCCCGCACCCGAATAGCCCGATAACCCGAGTGGGCTGGCCCGAACGGGTTGGCCCGATTGACATCCCTACCTAACACACACAAACGTACACACACACACATATATAGGGTGAACCATCCATCCATCCATCCATCTCCATCTTGGCTTCATTGCACCATGCATAAAACATATAATCTATAGAAGATGTGAAATCATGTCAACCATCATGTATGGCCCTCACTAGCAATAAGCTATATATTATCCCAATTGAGTTGAATGTATTCAACTGCACTAGACAGACAAACGCCTTTCATCATGGAAAGTCCAAGATTCTTCTGCTGTCTAATATGCAGGGCTGGTTGGACCTTGAGGCGATTGAAGTAATCGCTTCAGGCCCCCAGTAAACGAAGACTCCAAAATATCGGGACCTCCTATATATAGAGAGATATTACCCAAATATAGCTACTTTCATATGGTTGAGTTCTTATTTAGCCACCATGATAAAAAAGTAGTTTTACAGGCAAAATAAATGAAAAGGACTGAAACATCCTTAAAATTAAATAACATCTCTTACCCAACTCTCTTATCTCTCTCTCAAAGTTCTCTCTTCTAAAGACAATCTTCCACAACTACGTATTTTCAAAACATTGAAAATTTGATTTTCTGCATGACTGCATCTTCAAATTCTTATCATTAGATTGCACTTCGTCTCCCAAAACTCGAGTGTGTAGGATGGATCTTATGTTGAGCAGTGACAGAAGATGCGGAGTGACCGACTGATGAGGAGATGTAGGAATCGGTGATTGAGGAGCTGGAGTGACCAATAATGAAGGAAAATGAATAATCGATAATGGCAGTGAACCAGAAAAAAAAATAGAAAGGATGAGAATAATGGAGAATGGACCTGCAACACCTCCCCCTTCCCTTTCTATGAGTTTCATCCGTTTTTTAATTTTAATTTGATTTATTTTTGTTGCAATGCATATAATTTATGCAAATAGTTAATTGATACATTTTAATTTCTTCGTCTCACTTGTATAAAAGAGTTGAAATTGTGGTCAATATTATACTTATAAACTACACAAAATTGAATTTTTGATTGCACACAGTGGATAGAGAGTATACAGTTAAACTTAAGAGCATATTTTAATTCTAAACACTGCAAAATTGAGCTTTTGCCAACAATTTATATGAAGTACACAATAAATATTATAGTACATTTCGATTATATCACATAGTAAAATAATTGACACATTTTCGCAACTTAGAATACATCTAATTTTTATACACATTTAACTTTAATATACACTTTATACATTGCATTATTGATTCAATTGCTATTTAATTATATGTAACCTGTGTTTAAATGGACATATGCAAGGATAAAAATCGTGCATTGATCTCTACATTCATTATGACGTTTTTTATTATGTAAGAAAATTATTGTATCAACTAGGGGGTGATGAAGATGTTGGAGTAGTTCTATATAGTGGAATGTGTGAACTATAACACTAGTTCTATATAGTGGAATGTGTGAACTATAACACCTTCATGTGTATGTATATTGATTGTCTCTTGATTGGAGAAAAACATTATCACACATCCATAAATGATATAAGTGTAGAAGTTGTATATATAGCTCCACAATATTTGGGTTAAGTGTCACTCAATGACTTATCCTTTTCGTCAGTAGTTTATGAATGATATTTGAGTATTTTGTATTTTACTTATATGAACGATATATTAATATTTGACTTTTGAAGATTGAACTATGCACTTTTAAAGGTTAAAACGTGCACTTGTAAAGTTGATTGTGTACTATCAAACCAAAATCTGCATTGTTAAACTCGATTGTGTTTTGTTGAACTCAATATTTGTTGAAATCAACCATATTGTAGTGTTGATAAATAAGTAAACTAATTAATTACAAGCACAACAAATGAACAGTAAATTCGCGACGGATTATTCTGTTGCTATATGAAATTATTTCGTCATTAAACAGTATCTACGACGGATCAACGACAGAAAGCTGCCGTCGTTAAACTGTTGGTCGCTAAACAGAATCTACGACGGAATTTGAGTCTGTTGCTGATCAGCGACGAATCAGCAACGGAATTTTCCGTCGCTGTTTAACAACGGACAACATTCCGTCGCTGATCTACGACGGAAAATTCCGTTGTTGATCCGTCGTAGAACCAACTTCTACTTTTCCGTCGTTGATCCGTCTCTAATCCGTCGTTATTTTTGTACTTTTTTTAAATTTTATTTGTTATTTTTTTTATATCCGAATCTGTAATCAACACACATCTCCAATCCAAATTATACGTATACAATGTCAATCAAATAGTTAATATAGGATACAATACGATAGTTAATAATTAACATATCACATAAACGTCAAAAATAATATGTTCGATAAATGTACAAATAACATAATTAAGTGTTCATCTCACAAAAGCATGCATAAATAATATATCTAGTGTTTAGTACAAAGACCAACTAAATATCATGCTGCAGAGTCGGGTGGTGGTGGTGGTGGAGGTGCTCCACCCATCCTCTCTAACAACTGAGAGAGCATCTCCTGCTGGCGCATCAAAGTGGCAGCCATGACCTCCCGGGCTGTGCGATCCTCAGCTATCTGCCGCTCTAGTCGCGCTATCGTCTCGGCATCAACACTACTAGCAGCTGGTGAAGGAGGAGGGGCAGACGAGGACGCTGAACTCATCAACATCCGTCCTAAACAACCTGTGCCGAACAACCTCTTCTTCTTGGGTGCACCTGCAACGTCCAAGAAGACCTGTGAGGTGTCCACCTCAGGTACATCATCTGTACCAGGCACAGGCTGGCTCAACTGCTCTATTCGAGCCCTCAACTCCTCCTTCAACAGACATAAATAAATAAATAATTAATAATGAAACATATATTAAATAGATAAATCAATAAACATTACTTACATCTATCCGTCGAGAGCGCTCATCTGTGTACTCTCCAGCATCATTCTTGTGAAATTGACTAAATAACGCACGCTCTATAGAATCCGGATGCTCTGAGTTGTCTAAGACAAAAGTTGAACTAGAAAACCGAATCTCTAATACAATAGAGGAAAGCAACTACTCCTAAGTTCAACTCCAGAAAAGACTGTGGGGTTCTACATTATAACAATAGAAAAAGAAAAGGAAAAATTATATACATCAGCAAAGAACCACATACCTTTACAGAGATAATTGAGCCTACCAAAGCTCTCGCAATCTCTTGGATGGACTTCTGGGGTTCTACATTATAACATAAAATGAGAAGACTGTCATTCATGGACTATGTGATGTAAACTGAACTAAATGAATGAATATTCATGCTTTATAGGATAAATAATGATGTGAGCATCAAAAAAGAAAACATATGATTTAAAAAATCAAAAGATAATCTGATAACATTACCTTAGAAGCATATATCAGCAACCAACTCGCTGCCAACACCTATAACTGCTTGGATGCCTTGAGCCAGCCTAAGAGCTCCTCGGGGACCTGTATTTATTGATGTTTGGACTATATCCTCCAGAAGTTTGGGCAAGTTCTGTACACTATCTGCAAGAATACAAGACTCATCTTTGATCTTTCGCTATTCGTTTCAAGTTTTCAACATATACACAAATCAATTGAGTGACTATACAATTGCATCGTCTGTAGAGTAATCCTGATTAACATTACCAAATTCAGACTCCAGTTTTGCCAACCATACAATTGCAAGTACTTGCCACGATTATGCTGCTTCTGTCTTCAGTCTGTATTCGTGTTAATTAAATTAATTAAACACCTTAGAAGATAAGTATTGTTCTTAAAAGTTTGAAAACCCACTATCATCTAGTATATAAATTTACTTCTGTCTATTCGAGGAATACTATTAAGAATTATTTTTCTAACTAATGATGTTATCCCCTTCAATCAATATGATCCCATTACATGATGACTAATATTTATATATATTTAAGTTGTGACTATTATTTTGAATGGTCATTTCATACTATTAACCATTTATATTGACATAAAGAAACCAACAATCATATTTCTACTTTCACTTCAAATAAGTGAACCTAAATTAAAAGTCAGCTTCATCTGCTGAAGTTTACAGATTTATGTATGAACACCACAAATATTTAACAATGTACAAAAAAATAAATAAATTTGGAACCACGAAAATAATACAAATGAACTCCAATGACAAAATATAAGGAGCTCAGAAACAGTAATCCCAATTCTACAACAGGCTGCTTGTGAAAAACCTACACAAACACTTAACCAAATTGGATGAGAGAATACATTATACACGTACCTATTTTTTTGATGAATCGCCAGATTTCAACTCCCTTTCAAGCTCATCAAATTCCCACTCAGTCAAAATTCCCAAATTGGATGAGAGAATACATTATACACTAACCTATCATCCACGCACACAAAACAAAACACTCAGTCAAAATCACCAATTATGAACATTATAAACAAAATGTACAAGTGTAAATTAGTAAATAACAATGTTACAATGGAAGTAGGGATGGGAGCTTGGCCCCTGATGCAGAAGGGCTGGGATTTTCCAAGTGAGGGGCAATTCCCACAGTAAAGGCCAGGCCCGCAGTTAGTGGCGGTAGAGCATGATTCGAGAAGCTGCAGAGGCGAGAATTGAGCTCACAATTGGGAAAACAAGCAAAACAAACTAACCTTTGAAATATCAAAATGAACGAGAAGCTGAAGAGGCGAGAATTGAGCTCACAATTGGGGCAATTCCCACAGTAAATAACAATGTTACAATGGAAGTAAAAAAACGTACCTTGAGGGAGGAAGTCGGAGCGAACGCCGGACGACGGTGGGTGGAGGTGGCTGGCGCAATTACACTCTTTTAGGGTTTCTGAATTGAGAATTCTGAGGGGTAATTCTGGCTGCTGGCGCGATTACACTCTTTTGGCGCGATTACTGGGGCAATTCCCACAGCATAGGACTTAACGACGGATCCACGACGGAATATCCGTTGTTGATCCGTCGTTGATTTAAAAAATAATTCAAAATAAAAAATAAAATCAAATCAACGACGGATATGTGATCCGTTGTTGATCAACGACGGATAATCCGTTGTTGATCCGTCGTTAACGCCGCTTTTTTTATCCGTTGTTGTTCCGTCGTTAATTAAAGACGGAATTTTAATCCGTAGTTGATTCCGTCGTTAATTTCACGTTTTTTTGTAGTGAAGTAATTAAGTTCATAATTAATAAGTAATTGAATTAATAAACAAATATATTAGTAAATATATTGAGAAACTATGAATAATTAAATAAATTATAATTACGTATTAATAAGTATAAATTAACAAGATGATTGCATTATACGCTAAAAATATTAAAGTAAATTACTTCATGAGTAATATTTAATAGCATGAAAAATCAAATCAATATTTATAAACTCTTAAACAAATAAACCAATATATACATATAGATGTTAGTTTTTATGAGAATACCTTAAGATAAAAAAATAAAGGAATATATCTACTCTTAATTTAGAAGTTTGGATGGTTAAGATTGATTGTGAAATGTTCACATAAATTCATTAATACTTACTAATTGATACGACAGCCATCCACTTTACAATGTATCATTTTTATTTAATAAATATGTTGATAATGAAAGGTACGAAATATATTACTTTTCAGTTTATATTATAATTAAATGTCACCAAATGCATTAATTTAATTCATAGAATGCATCACAAAGTTACGAAAATAATCACCGGCCCACGGTGTGTGAGGTTTAATACACATGTAAACCATGTGACATGTCACTATAACAAAACTTTTAAATAGTGACACTTGGGTATAACTATTATGAGTTTCACAAAATTTTAAATGCATGTCACTAAAATTATTAGTAATATTTAATGGTGTAACTAATTTCATGTAGTGACACTTTCAAATACATGTCACAAATTATTATTTAATAATTACACTTTTAAATTTCACTAAAAATTTTAGTGACATGCAATAAAATTTTGTGACACTCATAATAGTTACACCCAAATGTAACTATTTGAAAATTTTGTTGTAGTCCATTAGATAAATATTAATTTTTTAATAAAGTTATTATTAATTTTCACTTTTTGATTATAGTTAATTGATTATGGTATAATTTAAAATTATTAAATACAAAATAATAAAAATATAAAAATATAATAACTCGTATGATGATATGACATTACTATATCAGGCATGAGCACATCAAGTTATCCCAAATTAAGATCTATAAATATCGTGAATAATATTATGTTGCATAAGGTTATCATGCAATTATTTGTAGTATATGATGATGACTTGCAAAATTTTTGGAAGAATATACCGTAATTGAGGATATGTGAATCATATTATCAAAATATTAAACCCTGCTTGGTGTTTTAATAAATTGAAAGAAGTTATGAAATTTCAAGACACATTTCTAATAGAATTCTTTCTCTAAGTTTTTTTATTATTGATATAATATTGTTTTGATACATTAACACAAATTATAAACTCGTGCAAATAAATTTCATGCATTACATTGTATTTAATAATGCATAACATACAAAATATATTAATCTTATAAATTAAAGTTAGTGAATGCATACCATGTATATTAAGTTGATAAGTTTATTAAAATAATCACACACATTCACTTTGTGATATATTCTATAATTATAATTAAAGTTAGTGAATGCATACCATGTATTATTATCAATTACAATTATACATGATAGTATATTTCACCAATTGACATGCTTAATGAATAAAATTATCATGTTAAAGTACCGATAACGATTGATTTACTTGCTATTTTAAATAAAATTAGTTAAACAAATCAAAATCAAACAAAATATTAATATTCTTTATTATACAACTAGGGTACACGATTAGGGTACACAACTTGTTAGGGTACATGATTAGAGTAAACAACTCGCTAGGTTACACGACTGAAATAATTAGGATATACAACAAGATTACACAGTCAAATGAGAACATATTTGTTGCAAATTTAAAATACATTTGTTTTTTTTAAAGTAAGCCTTTTCAATTATATATCTCGTAATGTATGCTATCACACACAAATAATAAACTTTATTATTAACTCAAACATGTAGTGTTGTATTCAAATGTGAAATTTGCTCCAATTGTGCACCCAATCAATCATTAATAAACACATAAATAAGTGGAAAATATCAATCCACTTTGCTCATCTCCCTTACCCTTCTATTCTCTATTAGAGTACCAAGTACACATAGATATATCATATATGAATCATCAAATTGTGTTTTTTAAATTAAATTATGCATTTTTAAGCTCAAATATATCGTGTTTAACTCAATTATGTAATTATGCAATATTTAACTAAATTATGCAAAATTCTGAACACAAAGATCTATTTCCAATTATGTTAACGTAAATGAGCATATATTTTATTTTATTTATTTGTATTGTTGAAATTAAAAGGAAACGATTTTTTTCTAACCAAACAAATCATTACACTCATATCAAGATAAACTCAGTTGTATCATGAGAATCATAATTATTTATTTTTAATTGTGTCCTACTAAATGTGCATATATTTAAATATATTTTTTCATAATATATTCTTAAATGTGATAAAAACATATATTTTAATACGAACACTAACAATATATTTTTTTAATTTCAATACATTTTCAATTGTGTCATGTGACAACCCACATCGAATAAGTAAGAGATACCAATATAGTATAAGTAATGGGCTTAATGAGTTCTCTAGCAACATGGTTAACCATTTTTGGTAAAACGAGAAGAATACCAAGTTTGTTAATGGATCCATTGGGCCTCCGTAGCGTAACGGGCTTCCACCCATCGGAGCCTAACAACCACACAGCTACACAAATTTATTACATTCTCACATCACTCATCCACATTATAAATCTTCCCCATCATCAGCACTAAATTTTCTTCCAAATAAGTAATGCTCTCCCTATCCAAGAGCATACATTTTTTCAAATTTGAAAATTAATAAATGGTGGATGTATTCTGAATAATACATACGCCCATTTGTAATTATTTAGATATAAATAATTATGTTCATGTTCCAAAATGGAATGTGCACAAGAAATAATTAGATGCTGCGAGAATTTACGTAATAAAGAGAACAGAAATGATGTAAAGGGGATGTAGCTCAGATGGTAGAGCGCTCGCTTAGCATGCGAGAGGTATGGGGATCGATACCCCACTTCTCCAATTTTTCTTTTTTTCTTATTTAAATTATGAAATTGAAATCATTATCCCTAATTGAGTCTATAGTGGTCCCACTCCCCTACCTTTCTTTATATCTATTTTTTGTGTTTGTATTTTGACCCATAAACTCATTTATAAACCCCTAATTATAGTGTCCCCATCTTTATATTTGGTTTTTGGGGTGAAATATTATTTCAGTGTGCGTGTTAATATATTTGGAAATGAGAAGATCGTTATTTTATGAAGCATAATTTGTTTTATCCACATATATGGAATAGTGTGATCAACATTTGAAAAGTAGTTTAGACATACACACTACATCTCAATCAGCCTCTTGCAACCCTTCCAAAACAATCGACCCCACAAACAACCCGACACCCCCAACAGCCAGCAAGCCACCAAGGACGACCTGCGCCGCCACGAGCACTGCCGAGTCATCGGGAACCACCAAGAACACGGCCACAGCCGCCACCAGAATGGGCAGCGCAGCAGAGGCCAAGGCAGCAGGCGACGAGTCCGCAGCCTTCTCGAGCAGGCTGAGAAGCCCCAAGTCCTCAGCTTTGGAGAGAAGGCCCAACTTCTCTATGGACGATAAGGTTACTCCGAATTCTTCGGCTTTCGAGAGAAGCCCTGCTTTCTCCACGCTGCTTAGAACCTTTCGCTTCTCCAGTTTCTTGAACACGTCCACTTCCAGCTCCTCGCCGCCCTCATAGAATATTCCGGCGCCGAACCACTCCTTTTTCCAGTTTGAATCGTACTTATTTACCTTACAAAAAAGAAACACAGTTTCCATTTGTCACCATGCATGCGCAGTACTAGTTAGTTTACATCGTTTCTTTTCTTAGCTTTCATGGACTAGCAGAGTGTTTTTACAAATTCAAAAATTAATGATACAAGTGTTTTATTGACTGTTGATTTTGCATCTCTTTACCACAACTTATAATGTGATAAAATGGGAAAATAAATAATTAATTGATGTTGGAACTAAAGTGATATTTTTATTGCATGTTTACATTGACATCACATGCGGATTGCCAAAATCAAATACTCCCTCTATTCCATTAATTTGACTAAATCTGTGAAAAAATATTTGATCAAACTAGACCACTTTTAGTAGGACAGAGCGAGTACTATACATCAGAAATATTGTACGAATTACCATCATTTATTAACACACAACATACGAATCCCACGAATTCTAATTTGTGGGATTCGTGTTACCTTTTTTCTACACACGAACAAACGAATCCCGCGAATCCAATTTCGTGGGATTCATGTTTTATTTTATTCATTGCAACACACAAACACACGAATCTCGAGAATTTGAATTCGCGAGATTTGTGCGTTACCCATTATAATACACGACGAATCCCACGAATTCGATTATGAGGGATTTGTGTGTTCAACATTACAACACACGAACACAAGAATCAATTCGCAGGATTCATGTGTTCTACATAACAACATACCAACGAACACACGAATGCTGCAAATTTTAATCCGCAAATTTCGTATATGACGTTATTTTACGTTGTAACACGCAAATCTCGCAAATTCAAGTTAGTAACATAATTATGATAAAAAGGTAAATTAGTCTAAATATTTTTACTCAAATGACTATTTTTTCAATCTTTCCTTTAAAATGCTATTTTAACATTTCACTCTCTATAAAATACTTCTTAAACGTCATATTTTTGAACGCATAAAAATCTGTCACTTTGTAGCTGGAACGCTACCAAATTGAAGATAGTTTAAGTTTCGATGAACATAATCCAAACCCGGTCCACTTTATTAATAAGGCATTACATTTTTTAATCCTCAAGAAAAAACCACACGATCCTATATCACATAAAAATTATTATCATAATCCAGTAAATTAGAGACTAATGCAAGTGCGAATAAAACCACAATTCGCTAGGAATGAACTTAGAACATCACTTATATATCTTCCAACTCAATTCGTTGAATAGTCGAAAAAGAGATTGAAAAATTGAACTCCAAATTCAAACACGGAGTTCGATACAAAAACAAATCATGCTTAGAGATGAAAAATAATCTGAACAATTTAATAATGACAAGGTAATAGAAGAGAAGGAGAGCAGTAGCACCTTCTTTTGGGGTGCCATGGCTACGATTCGAGGGGCATAATTGGAAGGAAAAAGGCGAGGACCGGACTTGGATGGGAATAAGCCATTTCCGGGGGTTTGGAGGTAATTTGTGGCACTCGTTGCTGCTGCCATTAGAGTTATTTCAAACTCTGAGCAGCCGCTTGATTGGCCACCGGCGGAATGGGTTTGGCGTTAGGGATTGTTTGGTTTCTGACAAAGATTCTGCGTTTAACTGTGAAATAATTTCCACCTTGGAATGGTTAATTTGTTTTTGAAGAGGAAATCTTCAACTCCACCAATCAGGGCGCTGCTTATCCTATCTGGATTGGAGTGGACGTGGATACGGGAATGCCCATTCCGAAATACAGCGCATAATTCCAACTTTACCCTTCTTTCACAAATGTATTTGATGAAGCTACTTATTTACTATCTGATATAGGGGGATAAACCTGCCAAGTCGAGCCGAGTGTTGGTTTGCTCAAGCTCGAACTTGGTTCATAGGTATCAAGCTCAAGCTCAAGCTCGACTCGACTCGATTGAGTTTTAATTTTTCGAGCTCGAGCTTAACTCGATGACAAACTCAATAAGCTCGAGTTCGACTCGATTAGGCTCGCTTGTTTAAGCTCGTGTATGCTCGTTTAACAATAGCAGATATAAATATAAAATCATAATTTAGACTCGATTAGGCTCACGAACCTATCGAGTCGAATATCATTTAACTCGAACTCGGGCTCGATATATACTCGAGTAGCTCGAGCTCGAGCTCAAGCTCGACTCGATAAACATTGAGTCAAGCTCAAGTTTTTCTTGAGCCGATCCAGAGTAGCTCACGAGTTGTCTCGACTCACTTACACTCCTAATCTCATATCCACTTGGTAAATGTTTCTTACTATATATATAAATTTGGAGCACCCTCCCCTCTTACAAGGTCTTTTAAAGAGGTGAATGACTCATTTCTATATAGTATCAGAGCAGGTCAAGATAAATTTCAATGAAGATCTTTTATTTCACGTGTGGAAGGTCACACATGTGGGGGCGTCTATAGTATTCCTATTTATTTTTAGATTTATAATAAAATGTTTGATTCAGAAAGAAAAAAATTAAACTCTAAATGAAAATTTTAATTATACCACAATAATTAAATCTTAAATGAAAATGTAATCTAAGTTTTTTTCCGTGAGTGACCATTTAAATTTATTGTTTACAATATGATTATTCCAAATTTGGAAATTTCAATGTCCATGCAACATTCTTTTCACAAAATTACAAGATCTATAACGTAATACAATATAATTAACAAAGAGGCGTATGTTCTCGCAGATAAGGGGAACGATGGTAAGCATTCCTGTCTAGTAATGAAATGATAATTTCTGGTACCATTCCTAATTCAATAGTTGGTATAAAAAAATAATCAGAAATGATTATTGACGAAGGAATAACTAATATAAACTCATGAATATAGAATTAATCATTCCTTCCACTACTTTGGTATTAGCTATTCTCAATTATCAGGAATATAGTTTATTTTGATTTTTAAAAAAAATAATTGTTATTTATTTTCTAGAAATAACATATTAATTTCTTTTTTGAAAATTTCATACGGGCTAAGTCGAGTCGGGCTGATCGGGTCGATTTTGGTCTATTAGGTCAAATGAAAAAAATAGATCAATATGATTTTTAAGTAGGTTTTTTTTACACAACCAACGAATAATGGTAATAACAAAAAATATTTTTCATAACCAATGATGTTCAATTAGAAAGGTTCACGAATATGTTCAAAATATTATTTTAACCCGGCAAGCTTCGAATAATTTGCAAACTTACGAACTACTTTATGAACTTGTCAAATTAATATAAAATATATATTAGGACAAATACTTTTAATAAATAAATTTTTTAATGAGCACAAACTCGAATATTTAACGAATTCGAGCCGAGTTCGAGTTTGAATTCGAATTCACTATTAAAGCGAATAATAAACGAACTGAACTTGAATTTAATTTTTATTTATTAAACCAAATTCGAACTTGATTTTTAAAATTTAGATAAATTTGATAATTTTATTATAATAATGCAATTTAATTAAAAAAAACATTTTTTCCATTCATTTTATTTATCTTTCTTATATTCAATCTATTACAATGTTGATTTCATTCTTACTAAATATTATTCCTACTTAGCAATCATTCCAGTAAAGACGACGAACTACTTGGCACTCCAGTTTCATAGATTGATCATTATTTGCATACATACATTAATATATATATATATATATATATATATATATATAATTGCAGTTTCTAATCATCACAATCTGGTCAATAATTAAAGTCACGATTAAGCCAAGCAGCATATACCGCAATTAAAATCGCTAATAAAAATAAAAATTTCTTCATGGATTTGTCTCTACTAATAATGAGTGGCAAAAGACGACGTGTGGGTTCAATATTTGGTGAGATGGAGTCATGACCTTTGCTATCCTCATTCTGAAAATGAACACCTAATTTAACACCTTTGGGCTTGGACTTGGAGCTGCCACCATCTTCATGTATGTGCCCTAATTTGGTGGTCTTAGGGATAGTGACGCAATATATTTGATCATTTTCGAACACCCCCTCCGCGCCCTCGAGGTCGGAGCCATCAGGAACATCGAACGTCTCGTTAAAGCTCACGTACTTGTGTTCGGTCATTTGGTGGCTCCCCCGCACCACCAGATGACCGTACTTGTCCATGTGTAGACTGATATCTTTGTTTACAAACCCTTGATGCAGAGAATTAATTGAATGAGAGGTAATGTTGGTTAACATATTAGTAAAACTTACCAAAGATATATAATCATGTATAAACTTATAACACAGATCATGAACACCATAAACAATTAAATGATGGGTAATATATACCGGGAAGAGTTAGGCGCAGGTAATGAGAATGTAAATCTTGATCCCATTTGTGAGGAGGCGAAATCTCTCTGAACATCAAGCTCGACTCTTTCTTTTCAAGACCTCTCCCTGCAGCAGCACCACCCCTTGCCATTTTTGGTTTATTTCACAACAGATATTAATTCTGTTGTATAATATTTGTTGGTTGCAAGGCGATCGATCGAGCTTAATTAATTATTAATCCACATTATTATTGTGCATGCAATTTATATATAGTTGACAGGAAATTGCTGTAAGTACTTTGCTTTGTCTTGGAATTGAAAGGTTCTTTGCGTTTTTACGGTTAATTACTTAATTTGTTATATGCATGCATGATTGCTTAGGATAGGGTTTACTTTCTAAAGCATCGCACGAATTCCTTACTTGAGGCGATAATAATTAAGTAGGGTCCGCACCCGTAATCATGTCTTAATTAGTTATGATTTGTTTTTTGAAAGCTAAGCTTGCATTAGTTACAGATTTAGTTATACTTGTAATTTTATTATAATGTTCATTGGATAAATATCAACTTGCAACATATTTAGAAGTTTTTAGTCCTTTGATATTTACGGGCCGGTGACAGACTACATACTAAACTACGGTCAAAGATGATCCTAATGGAATTTTGTAATTTAAATTTGTGATCCTTCATGTCAATTTGGATTAAAATAGTTAGAACATTAAATAGAGCAATTGTGTGAATTTGGTTAGGATAAAATACATGTATGAGACTAGTTTTTCATCTGTTGTTTATTTACAATTTTTACTTGATTTAATTATTGTTTTAGCGTATCTTATAAGTGTCATGGGTCACCTTTATGAGAATTGTTGGTCTTGAAACGAGTATTCTGGTGTATGGGAATGGGGAATACACCGGTTTAAAAACTTTTTCAGATTAAGACAAAGTTCAGTGAAGACTCAAATCTGAAGGGAGGTTGCTTCAATCTAGAGTGTAACTTTAGATAACAATCCTTCAGTCTACACTTAGTGTTTGACTGATGGACTAATATCTTAAGTGTTGCAATGCGGAAGTGGTGGTTTTAGAAGTTTACTCGTTTATCAAGAAAAAAAACTTAATGTTATAGTTCACGTTTATACTTAATCAGTATTCAGTAGATGCAATATAGCATTAGAGAATAAATACTGAAAGTAAATAGCAAAGGCACATAGTTCAGTTTGCGTGGTTCAAAGATAAAAACTCCTAGGTCCACGAGTCTAGATGTAAGTCGAGAGTTTCCAACTAAATGGAGCGGTGTTTTACAGTGATCAACCTTTGAAGGTTTGATAAACAATAATATCCGATCACTTCCAGCTAAAGACTAAGTCTAAGCTAGATCCATTCTTAGGTTACAAATTGAGTCAGTACTTAAGAGAACACACTAAGAAATATGAAACAAAGCTTGAGTGTTCTAGGATCTGAAATCTGAGAGCGATTGAAAGTTTGAGAGAGTTGAGAGGTTTAATGTGTAAGAAAGCTTGGTAACCGGTGTTTGAAGCGTTAGAAGCAATGGTGTATTTATAGGACACTCTCAAGAATATATCCATTGTGAGAGAGAGCTTCATCCGTAGCATTTGAAATTTCTTCCCGTTGGAGTCGTCGTTCTTTTTATCATTTTTGGTGTCTGCAATAAGATTTTGCTTCACCTACTGAGATCTTTTCCAGAAGTAGTAATGTCTATAGAAGTATCATGATACTCAGTGGTAAGCTTCAGTGAATGATTACTTCAGTGCAGAGCTTCAGTGACGATGTCTTCATGCTTCAATATTTCTTCAACTTCAATACTTCAGACATGACTTCAGTGACATGGTCCTTCAATATTGGTTTGAGAATTGAGTTGTAGAAAACTTCAATACTGGTCTTTGAACTTTAGTCTTGAATACTTCAGATTGTACCTGCAAAACTGAACTTCTCAACAAGTGAGTTCTAAAACAAGACTAAGGACCAGATTTCAGTTTTAGAATTAATACATCTTTCAGGGGAGGTTTTGGAATCTGAATCAAAACTTTTATAAATATTTCCCACCAAGAACATAGCAAGTTGGACAAGAAAATGTTGGTATATGAAGTCAATACGTATCAATTCTAATGGATGCTACATAGACTGGGCTAAGCCTAGCTTCCCTATACATAAGTCCGACCAGTGATTTTATGTTGAGATCAATCCCGGCATGTGCCTGAAAATTCAAGTCCAAGCACATGCCCATTTGGGTTGGGCTGGACCCCAATTTTTTTTTATCTTTACTTTTTTTTAATTTTAATTTTTAATATATTAAATTATTTTTAAAATATATTTATATATTTTAAAATTAATTAAATTTTTAAATATAATAAATACCAAATTAAAAATTATTTACATATATATTTTATTTAATATGTCTATTAATTTATACTTATTATACATTAATAACAATAAGAGTATTTATATTAGTTTAGATTTATAATTTAAATATTATTTTTTTTAAATACTGGTCGGGTTTGGACGGACTTGGATAGGACGGGCATAAACATTGGCCAAAGCCTGCCCATCAGGCTTAAGATTTAGGCCCAAGCTCGATCCATGACGTCATCGTATCAGGCTTGAATGGGATTGGGTCGGGAACGTCAAAATTGTCATCAGTAACGCTCTCAGTCCAACAATTGATATTAGAGCCGAAATTTTGAATATAAAGAATTGAATTCGATTGAGCCATCTCTAGATAGGGTGCCTGGGGGGAGGGGAGGGGTTGCTGTAAACAACAACCTCAAGGGTTATGAAGTGCCACTACCATAATCCAAGGTGCACGACTAACGATTATTTGGGGTCAAAGTTAGCCTCGTGTACCGAGTTAAAAGAAGCGCCAACATATGCCATCATCTAGACTACCAGGATGGTGCTAAGGGAAGGATGGGGGAGGATTGTTGAGATGAGAAATTCAAAACTTCATGGGGGTGGGTCCTCTGTGTATCATACTCGCGAGAGCTAATAGGAGTGTGACCTTGATGGAGCTCAATCGTTATCACTCCGGTCAAGATAAATTTATAAACATACACTCATCATTAGGTTCCGCTAGTGGCAAGTGCATGGTCGATCCCACAGGGAGTTGGTGGATTCCTCTCTCTATGTCACAATTTGGGTTTTGAGTCGGGTCTTGCCTTGGGTAAGAAGTTGTAATCAAGTAGAAAGTAAAGTGCTGAAATGTAAATAACCGAAAAGAAAACACTAAGATACTTAAATAAGAAAGCAACTTGACTTGGGTTAGAATCCTTGAGTCTTGACTTATGTCTTGATCATCGGTGCAAAATTGTTCGTTGTACTAGCATGTCATTAGTTAAAGGAAAGTGTAAGAATGAGGTTTTACTCCTACCACCCAAACACATCACTCATGCAACCCCCTTTTTAATCGTTACGTAGCCACCGAAGCCTCGCCCAACATACCTTTTCAACCCAGAAGGTAAGAGTTACTCACTCCCTTATCCCCTTTGCCCAAGATTACTCCTGGACCAAACCTACTCCAGCATATCCAAATAGGCATTAGGGGGATTGCGTAACCATGGGCACACCATCTCAGACGCCCGTCCCATGGCGTTCCCACCTACATCACCACACTGATCCCTCTGGCTGGCAAGCAGAGAGTCGCTAACACTTGAAGTTTCCAGCTCGCAGTTGTAAGCTGATCTTGCCCAAGACTGCTACTGGCCAGACCACACCGAGGACTTGATCAAGTTTTATAAGATTTAGATCCAACGCTTTAGGAACATGTCAGTACAACTATACGTGCAATTAGACCTCTCAAGACGTTATAAGTTTAGACTCAATTCATCTTTCTCAAGCCAAGTTTAATAAACCTAGCATGAACAAAGTATGAACACAAAGTAAATATACAAAATCATACTTATATTGAAATACGGAAATAAAGTGTTACCAAAAAAGCCTTTAGCCAGGACCAACCCTTGGCAAGGCCGAAAGCATGAACAAAATTTAAATAAAGTATTTGCCCGTAGGACTTGTTTCTTCCTCCCAATCACTCATTGAAATAAAGCTTAGACTGAGAAAAAGAGCAGTCGGGTGTCGTCCCTCCCCTCGAATGTGTCTCTCTCTGATTCATAGCGTGGGGTATATATAGTCTTCCGTGGACTTGGGCTTTGTGGTATAGGTGGCTAGGGTTTGTGGCGAGATTTTCCTTCCCCGATGAGATCTTCTGCGTGAAGGAAGTACTCTCAATCCTCCAAATGTTTGGTGGAAGGAAATGGAGATCTTTTTCCTTTTCTGCGAAAGGAAATAAATCTGCCGCAAATCTCAGCGCCTTGCCCATCGTCTTATGCGCTCCCGACTGCTTCAATCTTTCTCCTCGTCTTGACCAATGTGCTCCTCTGGCCCCCAGTGGTTGCAGCGTGATCTTGAGTGGTACCTTGCCTTGAGTTTCAGACTACCCAAGGTGCTCCGTGTATAAACATGTCTCTTTCTTGAGATGACCTGCAACCTTGATCTGTATCCTGCCAACCTAGACTCGTGTCCTCCCAGACACAAAAAAAGAAAAATGACTCGATCTAGACCTAAAATAAGACACAAAAAGAGCACGAAAAATGGGCTCGTCAGACCTGTCTCAGTCGAAAATAACATATGCTACCGTTGTTGATGAGATGTTAAAGAGATTGATTAGTATTACTCATACAGCCACGGTGTATCATTTTGAGGTGATCATTTAGTAGAAACTTCAAAGTTAACGTGCTTTGATAAACACTCATTTTACGTGCTTTTATTGATAGGATTGTTATCGTCTCGTGTCATATTTTGGATATTTCGTATCGTATTTTGTTTGTTTTAGTATTTTGTGTTTGGTTTACGTTTTGTAGGTTTTTGTGGTAGAAAAGCTTAATTGGAAGCTTAATGGTGTTACCAACGAACAAAGATGCGTGCCAGACCAAGACCAAGAGTGGAGGCTCAAGTGTGCAAGGCACGAGAAATCACGTCTAAGGCCAAGAAGCAGCAAGAACAGCGACCCGGACTTCGATCGCCGAAGTCAAGAAGAAAAGGACGGCGATCGCCCTGGGGTCGCCATGAAAGAACAACAAGTTCAGCGACCCAGACGACGATCGCCTAAGTCGCTGAATTTTAGGCGTGACTTCGGCGATCCACGTTATCTAACTTGTCATATTAGCATAATATTACATATATACTCAGTCCCGAGTATTAAGTCGTGTAACTGGATAGTGATTTCCTAACCTAATACTAAGGACTTGTATATCAACCATGTATCGTTTATCTTGTGAGTAAATATTAAACCTACAAGTACAAAGTGGAAGAAATTTGGCAACAAACTTTGTTTGTTGTCTGTCTCGCATAGCGAAGAAGCGACTTGTCTCATTGAATTTTAGGGACTTGGTAAAGAGGGTAGGTGGGTGGGGAAAGAAGTGGGAGATCCGGTCATTGAGAACAAGATATTGAAAGCTTCAAACAAGTTGTCTGCTAAAGTATAAAAATAGAGTTGCCAGAGGCAAACCGAAGAGGAGAAGGGTTCTCTTAAAGAGTGACTCTGAGTAGTCTATCAAAGTACAACGAGAATGAATCTGACTAAGTATCTGGTGAGGAATCAACACAAAAGCTAGAAAAGCCAAATGAGACTAGTGACAGTTCAAATTATATTTTTTGTGACAAATATCTGAATATGGAGAAAAAATTCATTCTCTAACTCCTCAAGACTGCACATATCTATATTATCGTTTCATTTTCTATACACTCTAATAAGCCTAAGAAAAAGAGAAGTTAGAACAAAGAAAATACACATGGACTAGCATTATATAAATTATAGAACATCAACTTCATTAATTAATGTTTCACAAGATATATATAGGTCCAACATGTGAAATACATCAAGAAATGGTAATTTGAGAATGTATTCAGACATATTAACTATAACTAGATATTGTTTCACCAAATGATCTTCTATATAGGTAGAGGTCTTTTGATAATCGGCACAACGCAGAGATCTATCTTCCTTCTGGCTGTGACGCCAAATCCTTCACTCATATCCATTTCTCCACATTGAACATCGCCTTCCAATTTCCAATCAAAGTGGTAGAGAAAGATTGCAAGTGGGAGCTCAACATTGGCCACCCCAAAAGTAATGCCAGGACACATTCTCCTCCCACCACCAAATGGGATGTATTCGAAGTTATTTCCCCTAAAATCCACAGAACTATCAACAAACCTTTCTGGTTGAAAGCAGTCCCCATTTTCCCAATAGTGAGGGTCTCTATTGACAGACCAAGCGTTAACGATGATTTTGGAGTCAGCAAGTATCTCATATCCATTAATCTGACAAGTGTGGCCGCATTTTCTGGGGAGTAAGAGAGGCAGCGGTGGATGCATCCTCAGAGTCTCCTTCACTACACACTTCAGATACTTAAGGTCTTGAATTTGAGATTCGTTTACGTCTCCCTCTTCATCGAATATCCGCCTTACCTCTTCTTGTGCCTTTTCAAGGACCTTTGGATTCTTGAGCATCTCTGCCATTGCCCAATCCGTTGTTGTTGCTGATGTCTCACTTCCAGCAGCCAACATGTCCTGTTTCCATAACCCCGCCACATCAAATTATATACTAGCATATATACACACACACACACACAATTTTATATGATACAAAATGATGTCTTCTTATTCATGCACTGGTTTAAATATGTTGGATTTTGGCAACTAGCTTTGAGGGTTATTTTAGGAATTCACTTTGTTCCATAACAACGAGATGGTAAGAACCCTATTAGCTCTATCTAGATCTTAACTATCTAGTAATACATTTTAGATATGTCCTAACTATTTCACCCTCCATCTCATTAAACTTGACACACTTTTTTTTATTAAGACGTTTTACTAAAAATAACACATTCCAAAAATAATAAAAATAAAAAAAGGCTTGAACCCTAACACCTTTATAATTTCTAGACTACTTATACTTGTTTAAAATTAAAAGTTTTAAAACCCATTACTCACAAACCTACTTTATCCTTTTATTTTTGTTACCAAACTACCCCTTTATAATACTCTCTACGTCCCATTAAGCATGACACCTTTTTTTCGGTACGGTTATTAAGAAAAGTGTATAAAGTAGTGTGTAAGAGTGATAAAGTGGTAAGGTCCACATCTTTTTGAAGAGATAACTTTTACTATTTATGGAATGTGCCAAGCTTAGTGGGACGTCCCAATAAGGAAAGTGTGTCATGTTTAGTGTGACGGAGGGAGTATGTGTTTCTGAAATAAGATTATATACACATGAAGTGTAGTAATTAGGAGTGTCATAATATGATATATTTTACTAAAATTGTCGTATCTTATACCATTACCTTTATCTTAGGTATAAAATTTTTAATACTGTTACTTTACCATACTTTTCGGTATACCTTAGTTCGATACATCTTACTTTTGATATGACATTTTTACATACATATACCTTATCTTATTTTCGATATATCTTACCTTACTTCGATATATATTTTTTGGGTTAATAGGCTAAACTAGTCATTCTTTTATTGCAAACACAAATAATAACCATTAAAATAAAAAAACAAAATACTAGCCATATTTTATGTTAAATGCCATAATTACCCCATTAATAGAAAATGAACTTCCGCAATCCATATTTGATGGCCCCCACTATCTCCTTACTGTCTCTCATTTTCTACATTTTATTTTGTGTAAATAAGTTGTTGCCATATTTACCACATAATCTATTTCAACTTCTAATTGTCTAATAAATAAAAACCGTTATTTGTGACAAGTATAATTTAATATATCCACCATTAATGTGACATATCATGTAAATAAATAATAAATGTTTGATAACATTTTATTATTTTTCATCTTTCGACTAGGGTTTATTGATTAGGGTATAATTTAATATAAAATAATTAAAACAAAAATTATATTACTCATATAATTATTGACATTACCACATCAGCCACGAGCATTTTAAGTTGTGTTCATCGTGGACAGTAGAATGGTTCAATTATTATACTTTTTAGTTGATTAGATTGTAAACATACAAAATTTATTAGTATAATACACGATTAATTATAAATATTAATTATAAAATGACTTTATTCAAAATTGAATGATGATAATAAACATTGGAAGAATTCACAATTAGTTTTGGGGAAACTGCCGTGTAAATTGACAACTAACTTTTAAGGATATTTTAGGTAATAATGGTTAGATTTTAAATTTTTTATTTAGTTGGCTAATATTTGGATTTACTATAAACTTATGACTATTATAGAAGTTGCCCTTATTTCTTTCACGGTATACCAAAAACTTATTTATTTAAACATAATAAACAACATCTAACATATACAAGATATTAAGTACTCCATCCGTCCTTCTCATTTTGACCCGGCACGGGTTTTAATAAAATGAGTTGACTTTGGTTGGTAAAGGGTAAAGTGAGGGTAAAATGTAATGAGTGGAAAATGAGACACACAAAAAGTTATATGATGTGTAATGTATGGTGAGTGGATAATGAGATCCACATTAAAGTGTAGTAAGTGGAGAAGGGGTTGCCAAATATAGAAAGAAAAATGCGAAAAAACTTGATGGACGGACTAAAATGATAAAATGAGAAGAAACTTAATGGACGTAGAGAGTAATATTTTTCTAATTATAATATAATTATCGAGATGAACTATTAATAAATATCACATAATGTGATTAAATAATCACATCAAAACTTATGTGATTATTTAATCACAGCATATTAATAGAAATGAGTGCATATGAAATGGTGAGGTGTTAAAAGGGTATTAAAAATGAGATTAAAGAGAGGATTAATCTGGATGAGATAGATAAAAACAATCCTCCATCGTATATTCATAATAATATCGTTCTATATATAGTTGTGCATAACTTTTAATGAAAAAACCGTACGTTTATGATAGGATTGAGAAAAAATGAAAATAAATATCCATTAATTAATTATAAAAGGGTATGTTATTAAGTTAATTTAATATGCCAAAACGTTATTTATTTTGAAAAAAAAAATCAAAAATTTTAAACCACACATAATATGAATAGGAGGGAGTAAAGACTAGTCTAGTCCTTTTTAACTAGCTAGCGATATATTTATAGATATTCCAAAGTTTATGATTAATTAATGGTTTAATAAGGATTTGTTAAATAAACATCTTATGAGATCGAAACAATCCCAATAATGTGTATGATTTTAATCATTCATATCTATTATCCTCCTCACTAAAACCTCCTAAACTTATTTGACTGAAAATTGACCCAGGTTTTAATGTGTTTGTTTACTTGGTACATAGGGTGTATATATACAAGTAATGGATTGAATGGTAGTTATTTTGAATGATATGATTGATTAATAAAAATAATATAAATTAATTTAGTGTTCATTTTGAATATATAAATGTATAAATTATAAATTTCTCAATTTTAAATTAATTTAATAATTATATCCTCAAAATTATTTTCATATTTTATCAATCTAGAGCTAAACGCAATCTAAGATAAGAATAAGACCAGTTATTACCTAATTCCATTAAATATTGGAATCGGCCTATTGTAATTATAGTTGGCTCTCTAATTTTTTTAAAATTGCTGAGCTGGGCAGAGTCCCAAAGTCTTGGTGAGTTAGTTGATACAGCACATATGACAAGAAGAAGAAAATATATAGTAATATATAAAAATAGAAAGATTGGCTAACCACGAGCACAGCCTTGATGTTGTCGGTAGTGAGAGGAAGTTCAAGTCCATCTTCCTGAAATTTTAGAAGAACATCCAGCAAATCTTCTCCTTCCTCATCCATCTTCTTCTTCTTCGATCTATGCTGACGGATTACATCTTCAAGTATCTTATCAGCCTCTTTATGCAAAACTTTGACTCTCCTCCTCAATTTACTCATCATCTGAAGCACTTTGATTGAAGGGAACATCTCCGCAACGTCGAACCCCGCTGCCAGCTCAACCGCTTCCTTGATCACCGGAAGCAACTTCTCGTGCTCCTTCGTCTCCATCGCACCCAGCGTCACTCGCGACACCAGCTCGTAAAGGGTGGCGTACACCTCCGCTGTGAGATTCACCGGAGACGAAGCTGCCGCGAGCCGCCTCGCGAGGTCGAGGAAGACTTGCTCGCGGAGCGATCGGAAGGAGAGGACGCGTTTGGTGCTGAGGAGCTCGAGAGTGCAGATCTTGCGCAGCTGCCTCCAGTAGTCGCCGTGGGGGCCGAAGGTGATGCTGGCGCAGCCGTAGCTGATTATCTCCGCCACTATGATGGGTGGCCTTGACGCGAAGTTTAGGTCGTGGGTTTTCATGATCTGCTTAGCGGCGTCGGCGGAGGAGATGACGACGGCGGAGAGCTCGCCTAGCTGGAGGCTTGCGATGGGTCCCAGCTTGAGGGAGAGCTTGTGGAGAGCGCGGTGGGGAACGTCGCCGATGAGATTGTGCATGTTGCCGATGAAGGGTAGCTTCCATGGGCCCGGTGGGGCCCGCTTGCGGTCTGAATTTGGTTTGTGGGTTTTCAATTTGAAGAAGAGGAGGGAAGATAAGAAGAGTACTACAGCTAGCACTAGAAATGGAATGTTGGTCTCCATAACTGTTGGGAAATGTTCAAAGCAGTGAGGATGCCATGGCTAATAAATAATAATAATAAGAGTACTGCTATTTGGACACACTGTGGTCGACCACACGTGGGTTACTTTAAGAAAATTGGACCGGTTCAATTAAAAATCGGACCAAATCATTTAATATTTTATTCTCCTAAAACCTTAAACCCTAAACCCTCTTGATTGCATCGATTTTTTTTAACTGAAAATTATATTGAAATTTGTTTTTTCATTTAATTGGTTACTGATTGCTGTTTTCAATACAAAATTTGAAATTTAAATGATGAAATTTTAAAGAGGAGGTAAAAGGGTATCATTATAATTGTATTTGTGCATTAAAAAAATGAACAAAATTACAATAATACCACTGTGTGTCCATCCACACTGTGGTCACATAGCATTTCCCTAATAATAATATGGACTAGGATATTACTCAAATATGCTCAAACATTGAGGGACATAGTTGTCTTAAACTCGGGGGATGCCAATAATTAGAGCAAACAAAAAGATGCAATGGAATCATGTCTTATATTTGTATCTCAAACTTTGTTTTCACAATCAGATTTTAACTGATTTTTATCTATTTTATTTTTATTTTATACATTTATTAATATTCATCCCATCTACATAGAGTGTATAATTATTTTTTTTAGTATTTAATGTTATTTTTAGGATTCATGAATTTAAAAATAAATTATATAATTTTTTAAAATAATTATTGATTATAATTAATTATATCTTAATAAATTTTTATTTAAAAAAAATATGTAAATTAATAAATTTAATTACATAGAACATGATACGTGAGACATAATTATTGAAGACAGATTCTCATCCAATAGGAAAAAAATGTTAGAATCTGAAAATAATTATAGGTGATAATCAGGGTGGGACCAGCCACGAGAGTGATGTTCGTAGTTTAATAATTAATGGGACACGGAGACATACATTTATTTAGGGAGAAAACGGATCGAATACGGGCGGATAGTGTTTATCTCGTATCTTGATCTAATTTTTTTTTTCGAATTCGGAATTGAATACGGGAAAGTTAGTTTCGGAAATAATATTCAGGATACGGACACGGGATGAATATGGTACGGATTTGAGTCGGATTCGAATAAATATAATCAGATAATATATTACATACAAAAACTGTTGACATAATAATTTATAGAAGAACTAATACAAATTATAAGAATTGTATCTATTAAAAAAAATAAAGACCGCTCATTCGTTATATTACTATTTTTTTTATACTTAATATGTAAGTAATGATTTAATCATTAAATTATTAATATAATAAATTAAATATATCTAAGAGTGCGACCATATTAAAACTCGAGAAATTTAACTTTCCACAAACTCATAATTTAATAAAATAACATTTAGCAAGTAAATTAAAATCAGATTGTTACATATATATATAATATAAATAAAATATGTTTAAAAAATTTGGATATCCGAATTTGTTATGCGGATAATATCCGACAAAATATGAAAATTTTTGAATACGGACGGATATTATGTAATTCGAATCGAAATTTAAATTTTTGGATTCGGATCCGAATTTGATCGAATACTAATTTTTCATCCCAAATTAAATTTCGTTCCAATAAGACTTCAAATTAGATGGATAATATCAAAAGTACAAAAACTCCATGAGTTTTGTTTTGCTGTCAATAGCAAGCAGTATTTGTGTAAATTATTAGTTCAGTTTTAAAGTGATGTCAACAAAATCAATTTTTTCTTCTTTTGTATCACTAGTTAGAAAAGCATATCTCTCTCTCCTCTTAAAAGAGACATCAGCTCCCCGCCTGAAAGTGAAAGTGGTGGTGATTCTGCCATCGTCCACGGCAGACTGTGTGCTAGCAGACAGCTGTTGTAATACTCTTTCCCATTATTCTTAACTCAAAACTTAATAAAACACTCAATTTTGGTGAGATGAGACCAATAATATTAAGACTCGGAGATTAATTATTTTAGATATATAAGTGTAAACATTAAAGTACAAAAATCATCTTAAACCCTTGTTATTTCTTAATAATTGTAGATGAAACTAAATCATGAAAAAACTGATGGCTTACTATGGTTCACACTGTTATACATATTATTTGTTTTAACTCTATATAAATATATATATATATATATTTTAATTGTTTTTATATTATTTTTATTTTGATAAAGTCACCTTCTATAATCATGCAAGAGTGCAAGTGGTTAAAGGAGATTGTGAGAGTGCTACAGGAAACGGTTATTGAGTCAGCACTAGTCATTCCATATTCACCCTCTCAATCTTACTAAATATGTTCTGTTTTGACTAAAAAGTTCTCATAATTTTACTAAATATGTTCTGTTTTGACTAAAAAGTTCTCATAATTTTAGGTAAAACGAACATATTAAAAACATGGTTGTATACATATGAATAACCTTCAATTACCTTCATTAATTGAATTTCTCTTTATTCATATTATTAAAATAAATGATGTTGGTTCCGAAAGGAGTAAATAAAAATTTTGAAATGCGGAATTTGGTGGTAAACTCATTTTCATAAAAAAAATCAATCAAAATCAAACTTTTAGTTTGAGAGCTAAGTGTTCTTCCTATCGAACAAGCTTTTACAATGAGTACGAAATATATGATAACTTGCTCGATTTCTAAGCTCTAGATATGAAAATAATTCTGCTTAGAATACACGGGGAAAATATAACAATTCTAACTTAGAAACACTTTAGAAATGAGTGTTTTAGTGAATAAGGCTTTGAGCTTGAGTTGAGTTGAATTCTTATAGTTCTTGAATCTTCCCGTTAGTTTTTCAAGTGAGGGACGCTCTCTATTTATAATTGATATAGATCCGAGCTAGCCGTTGAATGTAGTTGTTTGAATTTTGAATCTTATCCAACCGTTGAAGTCGTCGTCCTTTTTTTTTTCTTTCTATTTTTGGTATCTGTCCTTTTAGACAAATTCTACAATCTGCAGCTTTCCATAACTTAAGTATTGACCTTCAGGTTTGGACCTGCAGGCTAGATCTTCAGGCTGGACTTCAGAACAGAGTCTTCGGGCTGGACTTCAGGACAGAAGCTTCAGGCTGGACTTCAGGACATAGTCTTTAGGTTTGACTTCAGGCAGACTTCAGATTTGACTTTCAGGACAGACTTCAGGCTGGTCCTTCAGCCTGACTTTCATGCTGGTCTTCAAGACATAATTCAGGGAAAGACCTTCAGGACAGACTTCAAGGCACACTTCAAGTTTGGTTTTTCAGGCTTGCCCTTAAGGCTTGGTTTTTCAGACTTGTCTTTCAGACTTAATTTTTCAGACTTGCCCTAAACAAAATCAAGTTTTGGAACCAAATCAAAACATTATAAATATCCTAACAAATGAGATTCTCTTTATTTAAATAATTTAAGTACACAATTGAGCTATTTAAAAAATATTAAAAAATTCTATCCATTTAATTTTACAAATCAAACGTAATTTTAATCAGGGAATTAAAATGAATCATTGTTAACATATATCTAAGGACAAACAATAATCTTCGTATATCATTATTTAAATAGACAAATACCAACCATAATTTTTATTTTATTTATCTAACATTATCTTGAATTTTAAATAGACAGACAATGATCTTCACATATCACGATTTAAAATCGTTGAATGAATTTCTACATTTTAGCTTGGATTCAACATATCAATGACTTTTGTTAGCACGATGTATTTTTTGGTTATAAATACTTGAAGTCTTTACACGCAAGAACTCGTCGACAACATAAAACCACTCATGAATGGCAACCGATGCATATGAAGAAGCCACTCATAGCTCAGTTCTTCTTTGCCAGGTCAAATTTTTTTCTTTGTGTGATATGGTCTTAATTTACAATATCTACTGAACAACAAAGTAATACTCAATAGAGATTGTAGTTTAGAAGTCTATAAATTTTACTTAGAGATATCTGACTTAATATGATTGAGTTCATTGCCCAAATTTCATACACATACATATACATATATATATATATATATTGCAATATTTTATGTTATTAGCTCATAAGTTTCAATATCATTAATGCTAACTCTTATTGTAAAGTTTAACTTTCTTAAAAAGCATTTAAAAATACACATAAAATAGATATTGCGTATATATTAGAAAATTGTGTCACATTATTTGATTAAAGCACAAGTGACATAAATATACAAAAATTGATACAATAATATTTTTAATGTGTTGTATATTTATGTTATTTTGTAAAAGTATCGCAAATAATTGTCACAATTAAAAGGCATAAAAATAAGTGATGTAGTTCATGTCAGAAAACTTTAACACGATACATAAATGACGCACAATTGGTGTAAATTTACGACATTTAACCCAACTTTATTTTATTGTGTCATTAATTTACGGCATTTAATTGATGTGTTGCATGCAATGAAAATGTTACAATTTAAGGAGATATAATTAAGTGTTGTATATGTGTCACAAAAATTTGTCATAATTTTTAAACGATGCTAAATAGACGTAAATACACGACACTAAAATATTAAATGTTGTAATTTATCAATAATTGAATATAATGTCACATATTTTTGTGTCGCAATAACTCAGTTTTCTTGTGGAGGAAGGAATAGTTCTCCATGCTATAGGAATGAATGGTGAATGTGTGAAAGACATGAGTAACCTTCAATTACCTTCATTAATTATGTGATTATTTCAAGTTTCTTACACAAATATTATTAGAGGGGAAAGACGATTAACCAAAACCAATTCTCCTATAACTAGACAAAAATTAATGTCTCCTACGTCGAAAATTCATATTAGCCTTCATCATATTTTTCTCCCAAATCAAAAAACAAGTTGAAAAAGTTTTACCACTTTTCCCTCTTGACTTCTCATTCTTCATAGAGCCTTTTCCTTCCATAAATTTAGTAGTGATTCTGGATTGCAGATCATATCTATCCTCACAATTCAACTCCACCAATTAATACACACCACATATGCTCAACTTATTTCATAATATAATCCATATGCTATCTACATCATTACTAAGTCGATTCTCCATTTAGGAGATGTTAATTAAGTCCCCCATAGAGTACTTAGGTCAATAAACTTTAGTAAGAAAACTCAACAAAAAGAAAACTAGGAAAAAAAATTAGCATTCTTAATTTTTCAAGAATGTATTCTATTAGGTTCACATTGCTTCTATTGATTTCCCTGGGGGCATCAGTTGCGGCTAAGAAAAAGGATGACGACGACGAGCCAAATATCGACATCATATGGCGAAGGCGTGCAATACAAGCGAAGAGATCCGCTCATCAAGCATATACACCAAATACTCATTTCGTCACAAATCATTTTAACAAGCACGTTAATTTGTAAGTTCAGTTTCCAAGTTAATTTGTTTGTGAATTGTGTGAAATTAAGTAATCTTTCATAATAGTGTTAGTGAATGTTTTGTCCAATACCTCTTTTTTCAAGCACGATCATAACATTCAATTTGGATGAGTCTATGTAGGGCCATAGAAGGCAAGAATTTCACAAGGAGAAACCTAAGAAACATAAAACGTGGTCCATGTCAGGCCACAAACCCTATCGATCAATGTTGGAGGTGCGATGCGAATTGGGAGAAAAATCGAAAAAAACTAGGTGATTGTGCCCTAGGGTTTGGTCGACACACAACTGGGGGAAAGGCTGGAAGGATATATGTGGTAACCGACCCCTCGGACTCCGACCTAGTAAACCCTAAAAATGGAACCCTACGACACGCCGTGATCCAAACTGAGCCACTTTGGATCGTATTCGCGCATGACATGGTCATTAGGCTATCGGAAGAGCTCATCATGACTAGCAACAAGACGATCGACGGGCGTGGAGCTCAAATCCACATCACTAAAGGCGCGGGAATCATGATCCAGTATGTTAACAACATCATCATACACAATATCAAAATATACGATATCAAAGTAGGCAACGGAGGCCTCATTAGGGACTCAGTGACCCACTACGGCCAACGTGGAAAGAGCGACGGCGACGCCATTTCCGTGTTCGGATCGACACATATATGGCTTGACCACTTGTCATTGTCCAATTGCTATGATGGCCTAATTGATATAGTTAAAGCTTCCACGGCCGTCACCGTTTCAAATTGCCATTTGGCTCGCCACAATGATGTATGTATCAAATTCCATATGTACAATTAAACTAGGGTTTCACACATGGTTGAAATGACGAAAATGCCCTTGATGTAGGTTTTACTCTTTGGAGCAAGTGATAGCTACTCAGATGATAAGATCATGCAAGTAACAGTAGCTTTCAACCATTTTGGGAAGGGTTTGATTCAAAGAATGCCGAGAGTGAGGTGGGGGTTCGCACACGTCGTAAACAACGACTACACGAAGTGGGAAATGTACGCCATAGGAGGAAGTCAGGGCCCTACTATCCTCAGCCAAGGCAACCGATTCGTCGCCCCCGACAACCCCCGCGCCAAAGAGGTAAACCCTAAATCTGTTTTTACTCTTATTCGATCATTTAAATAAATTATTGATTAACATATATATGATCGAAGGTGACGAAGAGGGAATATACGGCAGAAAGTGTGTGGAAAAATTGGGTGTGGAAATCAGAAGGAGATGTGTTGCAAAATGGGGCATTTTTCATACAATCTGGAGATCCTCATCACAAGTTTGTAAGTGGGGCTGAGATGATTCCACCAAAACCTGGACAATATGCAAGGCTGCTTTCGCAATATGCCGGTCATTTGAAATGCATAGTGGGAAAACCTTGTTAATTAATTATATTTACAAGTTAATATATATATCCAATCAAGATCACAAGATTTCTAATTAATTAATATATATCATTGAAAGATCATTTAATTTATACACTACTTCTTGGAACATCGATGTTCAATTGACTGTTAGTTAATTTATGTATTTTGCATATTGTAGATTTCGCGGAAATTTTCCGCAATTAATAATAAATATTAACTTAGTTGTTTACAAGTGTATATATTGTTGTTCTTCACTGCGCGTCAATAAAATTTGTTATAGTTTAGATGCAATTAAATTTAGTTACATTCATGTTAATGGAATTTTTACACATGCAAAAAAATATCAGTAAATTTTGTTGAAATTGGAGATGTTAAAATCATTAGATTGAATGTTTTCATTTATTGATATTAGTTATATAAGCATCACAATTCTTACAAAAGCATGCATGTCACTACCGGAGCATGTATCTATTTTACTTGTATTATTGATGAACAAATACAATTTTTATTAATGTAGAAATAAATTGCGCGAGTATAATAATTGAACATGAAATAGATTATATAATTATTAGATCAAATATGTTGGAAAATCTTAATTAATTAATCAGTGGTTTTAGTAGTTCGCGAGTATAAATAACTATGATTAACCTCATTGTACACACCACGTGCAAACCATATCATAACATTATTACTCAATTGAAAACGCAATCTTAAATCAAAAATATTTTAAAATCAATTGTTATTGTTTTATACGTGCAAATACACATATTTTTGTATTACTTCGTAATTTTTTATTAGTGATCGAATGTAAAGTTCATCCAATATAATAAAATAATCATATAAGGCATGTGAAAGTGCTTAATCAGATAAGTTACTCTTTTAATTTTGATGTATAATCTTAATTGGAAGTAATACGTTGGATTTATAATTATGGGGAATATATTTATTACTTCTAAAAATAATAATTCCATTCTATTAGAGATGTCAATTGGGTCGTGTAGTTATTATCGGAATAACTTGATAACGACCCAATATGTTAAGGTTAAATTTGAATTCGATCTATTAAGAATATAAAAGCATGAGATATAATAAAAATGTCACGAATGAAATGTAAAGATCAAAAAGTGAATTTTAATTAAATTAAAATATATTATTATATAATATAATTATCTGAAAAAATTCGAACCTAATTCGAAACTTTCAAATCCTTATTAAGTAATTATGATAAGGACCGAAAATCAATCTAAACATATTATCATGTGGCGTTGAAAAGTGTTAGCAGTAGTTTTCCATAACAAATCACATTTTTATTTTTAAGTAGGAATAAACAATTAAAGTGGTAAGATATTTTTCCCGGAAGGAGGGGGCCACCTGGCTCAAGGCTGCCACCAGCTGAGCCTGAAAGAGACCATAATATAAATGGCGATTGCCAGTGAGAATGTGGGGGACGACACCCAGAATCAAGCAATACTATGGATCATTCACACAAACACAATACAATACAATACAGTATATATTTAAATTTACACGCCATGCTAATTATATAAAGATTCGATTTTTCCACTTTCCCTTCCATCTCTTCACTCGAGTTCCATCCCTGTTCTCCAGCCAGACTTCACTCAAAAGGGTACTCCCTCTTTCTGAATTTAATGAATCATATCTTTTTCTTGATTGAATGGTTAGAAATCTTGATTTTGAGTGGAATGAACCCTTGAATTCTTTTTGCTCGTTTAATTGTTTCCTTTCTTAAGCTGTTGGGCTTTCATATTTGTGGCTGATTAACCTAAATGTAAAATTTAGGTGAATTACTACCTCTTATAGGCAGGAAATAACTCCTTAAGATTGTTGCAGTGAGCCCTGGATGTTTTATTCTTACTTTGTTTTTGTAAATTTTCCTATTAAACTCCTAATTACCTTCCCCTTTGGTCTAGGTAGAAATCAATTTTTCTGATGTTAAGCTGAATTCATGCTCAATTTAGGATTATGAATCAATTCTAGGGAATGATTGTCAAGAAAAAGGGTAATTTGATTGTGTTACTTATTAAATCGTTTTGATTGTTAGTACTTCTGCTGACTGAGGTAGTAAATAAATTTCAATGCTCTGCAGGCAATAATATGTCCACTCCAGCTCGAAAGAGACTGATGAGGGACTTCAAGAGGTTGCAGCATGATCCGCCTGCCGGGATCAGTGGAGCGCCACAAGACAATAATATTATGCTGTGGAATGCTGTTATATTCGGGTTAGTTCACAATGTAGTTCACCATTAGTCGAGCAGGAAATCTGTTCTATGTAATTGGATTAGTTTCTGTTCACTTTCGCTACTTTAATGTTCCTTCATAGTTCAGTACTCTATCTTTAAGCCATAGAGTGGTGATAAATTTGCTTATTTGTGATGGATGAGCTAATTTGTGGTTTCTTTTGTTATGTGGATTATAGTCCTGATGATACACCGTGGGATGGAGGTCAGTCACTCGTCTACTAAAACCTCACCATTATTATCTTTCTTTGCATAACTCACTTGTATATTTCCTAATCCTTTCTCTATCCGCTATAGAAAAATGTGTTTGCAGAGTTTTATGGTTTGTCTCGTGCCTAATAAAAACATTTGATGTTTCTAGGTTATATTGATTAGATACTATAAAATTGAAGCAGAATCGTTAGGGGTATATATATTCTCATTACTACAATCATTTGACCTTTGTTGGACATGCATAAAATATAAGCAAACCTTTAGGCTGTAGGTCTTAAACTTTACCAACCGAACAATGCATACTAACTTTATGTTTTGCTAAATACGTGATTTTAGTGGCGAGTCAAATTCTTGCGTCCTGTAGTTGCTAACATGTACTGCACTAAATATCAACATGTCCACCTTGTGCAATTGTAGACATTGTTATATTATTCAGATTATTGTACAATAGGAAATAAATAAATAAACATTGAATTGAAGATCATATTAGTTTGGTAATTTGACAAGGAAAAAGTAAACATTATGTTTATAATTAAAAGTATTCAGATTATAAGGCCATTCACATTTCTAAGTGCTTAAAGATTATGAAACTTAAGTTTGCATGCCTTTACAAGTTTTTGTTTGCATCTTAGTCATTATTAAAGATTTTCGGATTGCTTAAATGCCATGGACATGTTTTGAATCTGACAGGTACGTTCAAGTTGACTCTTCAGTTCACAGAGGATTATCCAAACAAGCCACCAACAGTTCGGTTTGTTTCTAGAATGTTCCATCCAAATAGTAAGACGCAGCATGTTGATTCGAACGTCATATATTAGTTTATGTGCTTAAACTTATCTGTTTGATCAGTTTATGCGGATGGAAGTATATGTTTGGACATTCTTCAAAATCAATGGAGCCCTATATATGATGTTGCAGCTATACTAACTTCAATACAGGTACATATCTTTCTATCTGTTGAGTTAAACATGTTAAAATGTTTGGATGGAATGACTTCATGCACAGTTTGAAGAAAAAAAGTAAAATAAAATAAGAATACTGCAAGAAACAACAAAGATATGCTTTGGAAGATATATTGCTTCACTGTGGCCTTCATTGATAGCACATATTTCTCCATTTAATTGTGCTATAAGCATTTGCATCATAAGTTGTATTTCTCTTTGTAATATCTGATTGGTTTCAATGTTTCATTGGTGTGTATGTACACGATGATGCATCTTGTTTATTTTGGATATTTGATTTCATCAACGCGCTATCATTCTGTAATCGACAAATATGTTTAAAAGAAGTTCTTTTTGCAGTCATTGTTGTGTGACCCAAACCCAAACTCACCTGCCAATTCTGAAGCTGCTCGGACGTTCAGCGTGAATAAGAGAGAATACAATCGCAGAGTGAGGGAGATCGTGGAGCAGAGCTGGACAGCCGATTAAGTCTTGCAGAGTCGATGGTCAATATGTGCAGGCATTTGGAACTTGAGCCCGACTAGAAACTCGCCTCGTGAGTTGACTCAGTCATGATACTGTATCCATTGAGATGTTTATGTTTATGTTTATGTTTTCCACATCAGATCATGTAAATTTGATGGCGGATGCGTTGGAATTGTAATGAAATGTATTACATTGATGATATCCTTGTATTCTCTAACAATGAATAGGAACACATGTTGCACGTTGCAGCAGTCCTTAATAAGTGTAAATCC
>JAPKLX010000011.1:2462034-2544448 GCA_026898415.1 Leonotis leonurus
TCATCCTGCTCGACTATTAGATTTTTCATTTCTCCTAGCCTAGCTATTCCCACCCGCTCTGATAGTAAGCAGAATACTTACCGTAGATGCTGGGTTCTTTGGACCATTGTTCACTAGGATCTTTGCTTAGTCCGAAGAAGGATAGCAATTTGTAGATTCCAAGCAATGTTCTTCCTGCAATCTGAAAGGCTGCTGAAGAGATAGCTCTTCTTTTCTTGTTCATTTCCTTCCTCAAGTCGTTTGAGGTTGAGAATCTTTCCTTTCTTATAAATATGAGGACAATCAAAGTTAGACATATTTAATTAAGAAGTTCTAGTTTCTGACTTAAATCATCAATTCTAGTAGAGACATTCCTAAGAAGATCTCTTTCAGAGGGTTCTCCTATCATTAGGTTTTTTCCCTTGAAGCTCATTCTGGGTCTTTCTCCCATTAACGGCTTATTCCTAGCAATATCTATTGCCCAAGAATTTTCTAAAGGACTAATTTCAGAGAATTATTTCTCTTCTACAGATCCTATATCTGAGAATATATCTTCTAATTCAATATATTCCGATTTTTTGTAATCTATGCTGTGATGACTATTAGTCAAAGCATAAGCTACAACATAAGATATCCTGAAGACTTTATCTCCTGCATCCATAGGATTTTCTCTTTCAAACTGATGTACGAAAGATAAAACTGTATCTAAGTTTTTAGTGTCTAAACTAAGTCCGAACTTAGGATAGACAGAGAACATGAATTTTTGATACGCTAAATTTCCTCTAGCTGCACCTAAAATACAATCTCTTCGGTCTTTGATTCTATTATCTATTAAAGTCATTTTAATAGGTGAATCAATACCTTCTTGAAACTCAGATTTTAATAAAATCTTTACAGCACCTAAGTGAATTGTACTGATTGTTGATCTAATCTTAGAGTCAATTTTCATAAGGTTTTTTCTAATTTCTTCTTTATTGATAAGGGATAAGAAAACTGAACCTTTAGTATCTTTTATATCAACATGCACTTCTTTTGTGCTGACAAAATAAAAGATGTTATTTTTTCTTTTTAAAATATTTAAACTAAAAGGGATTTTAAATATTTTTTCTTTCTTTAAATAAAGCTTTAAGTTCTTGATTTTTGAAAGCATTTCTTGTTTTACTAAGAAGCTTCCTTGAAATCCATTTTCATTTTCAGAAAATTCGATTTCGAAATTATCTTGGTGTTCCTCAGAGATCTGAGAATCATCAAGGTGTTCTTTTCCTTTTAAAAAACTCATTTTAAAAGTATTTTACCATAAAAATGGCTCTGATACCTGCCGGTGAAGGTGATAATTTTTTTATTTATCAATGTAACTTGAATTACTGCCTATAATTTTTGGTTGGTGTGAGTATCTTCTTGCAATGTAGTTAAAGGAAATGTTTTCCAGTTGATCCTTGAGGATGTGAAGATTAAAACAACCTGAAACAATCTCCCTTAACTTTCTTGATAATTAAGACAATATTTATTAATTTCATAAGATATTTTAACTAATTGTGACCGGAAAGTCTTTTGAGATACAGATACCCCTGTATTTGAAATAAAAATATGCCCAAATTTGATCTGAGATTTGTTGCTATGAAATATAATGGCAAAGACCTAATAATGACAAACTGTAAGAAAATAGGAATCTTGGGCCATAATTGGATTACCATGAGAAGACAAGAAGTTTGCAGAGCAGCATAAAGACAATGAACATGTAAGCAAATTGTAATTATCATAAACAAACACATATATTACTACAAGATTTCATCGTCAAACTAAGCATCATTAGGTTCTAAAGTGTCATAACCAAACAGCAAACATACAACTTTGGCTTAAACTAAAAGCAAATCATAATCATACTCATATATTTATTTATAGATAGATGATGAAACATTGACTTCCTATGTAAGGTTCAGCTGATTTAAAAATTGGAAAATAGACAGATAACCTTATTGAATAATCGCAATCAAAACAACTGCAGGATAACGTTAAAAATATCAAATAAGCTTGCAGAATAAGAGATCATATCACAAATTTTACGTGGATTAAACAAAGATTCATTTTTTTTTCTCATATTCCTTTTTCCCTAAGAATTTCTAATCATTTTATGGTAGCTGATGAAGTCGAAGAGGCGTCTGATTATCTACACTTGCTCCTTCTCTATTCAGATAGACTAAGCACAACCAATTCAAGCTCTCTTCTATTCTAGTTCATGCAAGATCCAGATTCTTGCAATATATGCTGCACTACATAAACTGCTTCTCATGAATAAGAGCATCCTCAACGTGGGTTGCTCAAATAGTGGTTGCGGTGGCATTTCCATAAATAAATGAAACTTTTTTGGGTGGGGTTTGAGAGATTGTGTTGGTAGGTAGCAGTGAGAGTTTTTCGCTTTGGGTTTCCGAAGTCTCTACTTTAATAATTATAGAATGATTGAATTTGAGAAAAATGATATTAATTAAATTTGTTAATTTAAATTTGTAATATAAAATAAATAAATAAATACGAAAAAAAAATAAATAAACGAAAATTAAAATAAGAATTATAATAATTAAAACACAACATTCAATTTGAAATAGAAAGTACAATACATAAAATACAACATTAGAAATAAAAATTATAATAATTAAAATACAACATTAGAAATTAAAATTACAATAATTAAAAAACAACATTAGAAATAAAAATTACAATAATTAAAAAAACAACTAAACTAAAAATCAAACTTACTCCTAATTTGAGCACACATAATGTTGTGCATCTCGAGTTACTCGGGCGTCATCCTCGACGTATCCTTCAACAAGATCTTGTAATAAGCAAGTCTTGTTGTGTCATACGTGAATGTTGTAATTGCGTTGGAAGTTTGTTTCAAGGTTTCCAACGCTTCGTTACTTGGTTGCTCGGAGGCAGAGACTTTACCCTTCCCTTTTCTTTTCGCCGCCTTTGTCCCCATCGGACGTTCCTCGGGTTCGGGTTGGGCGTCGCCTCCTTGGGTTGAGTCGCTCGTGAACTCTTCCCCCATATTATTTTTCCCCTTTTGTTGGCGGGGATGATTGGAACAACGCGTTGGAATTTTGCGTGTTTTGCAAAATCTCCCAACAATGTCGGTATTTGAACTCCGACCTTTTGGTTTGTTTATACTCCGCCAACGCCTTTTGGTAATGTCGTGGTCGGAGTTGCCGCTTTCCCATTGATCGCTGCACCGGTTGTAGATTGCGCAAAACTCACGGGTCGTAGTTTGAATACGTTGTCAATGACACTTCAATTGGTGGAGGGTGCGAGGCCTCGGCTGGTTGCGTTGCTGGTTGAAGGAGTTGGTGATGCGTTTCTAATAGGAGTTGGCCTTTTGGTTGTTGCCGACGATGGGGTCTTGGCTTGTGTCGAGCCAAGTGTGGCAAAGTATGATGTCATCCTCCTCGGTGTTGGCAACATCCACTTTGGTTCGAGCGCCCCATTTGGAGAGAGAGATAGCAAGACTCTCATCCGTAAAATCGTCGAAGAAATCATTAAAGTTGATTATGTCGAGTCCTCCGGCTCTGACTCCCCCAGAGGAAGCGGTTGAGAATGTCGGAGATGGTTGGGAAGAGAATTGGGGTGAGTACGGAGGAAATGAAAATTGTTGGCCGGAATAAGTTTGGCCAGGATAAGGAGTAGAGAAGAGAAGATGGTTGAATTGAGAGGGAGAGAAAGGAGAATTTTGGCTTTGATAATTCGGGTTGTCGGACGACGAATTGTCCGAACTTTGATTATCGGAGCTTCCGCTTTGACTTCGGTATAAAAATCTATTGAATTGCTCATCCATTTTTTTTTTGGCTAACTTGTAATAAAAATGGTTGAAGAAAGATGATTGAAAAATTGAAGAATGAATGAAAATGTGTGAAAATATGAGATTGAAATAGAATATTTATAGATGAACTAAAGAATAAAAAAAAAGAAAATAAAAAAAAAATCTGAGGGAGGAGAAAACCGGGTGCCGCAGCCCTCCCTGCCGGAGAGGCCGGCACCCGCTCCGCTGAGGATGCTCTAAGAACATCTCAAATGTCTCAAAAATATCTTCTTTTTGCGGCATGTATTGGATCTACTCTTTGTAGAGTATATTAGCATTTCACAAAAAGATGACGACACCTTGACTTTTGTGAGTTGAATGGTTATAAAAGAAAAATCAATAAACGTCGTTGCACGAGACACGAAGGTTATACTTAGTTTCCACTTTCCCAGATAACATAACATTTCATAACCTAAATAAATAAAAGAAGAAGAAGAGAAGAAAAATAAAAATGGTGGAGTTGAACCTCTCACCTTCACTCATCTTCTGCATATTTGTTCCTCTCTTTCTTTACCTGTTAACCAAATCAAAATTCATCTTCAAAACTTCATCTCCATCAAACCCAACCAATCTACCAAAAGCATACCCTATCTTCGGCTCCTTTTTCCAAATCCTCAAAAACGAGCACAGGTTCGCCCAATGGACGTCGGAGATTGTCAATTCCACCCCAAACCTCACCTTCACTCTCCCCAAAACCTTCGGTGGCCAAGTCATCATCACGGCCAACGCCGCCAACGTCGAGCATATTCTCAAATCCAACTTCAGTAACTACGAGAAAGGCAGCTTCACCAAAACCAATCTCAAAGACTTCCTGGGCGATGGCATCTTCAACTCCGACGGCGATAAATGGAAGCTCCAGCGCCAGATCTCCAGTCACGAGTTCAACACCAAATCACTCCGCAAATTCGTCGGAACCGCCGTAGACGACGAGATCTCCGACCGCCTCATCCCGATCCTGAGCGCTGCCGCTGCTGAGAAAACCGTCGTCGACTTTCAGGATATACTTCAGAGATTCGCCTTCGACAATGTTTGCAAGGTCGCTTTCGGATTCGATCCTAAACACCTATCGCCATCTCTGAAGGAAGAGAAACTCGCAGGCGCTTTCGAGAAATCAGTGCTTCTCTCCTGCAACAGATTCGCCTCTTTCGTTCCATACTTTTGGAAAATCGAGAAAGCCCTAAATATCGGATTGGAGAAGGAGCTCAAAATTGCAATCGGGGAAGTTAGAGGTTTCTCTAAGGAAATCATCTGCGAAAAAAAACAGAGGATTTCATCCATTGAAGAAGACGAAGATCTGCTCTCGAGATTCATGAGCTCCGGACATTCAGATGAAGATTTCATCACCGATATAGTGATAAGCTTCATACTCGCAGGGCGCGACACCACTTCCGCGGCGTTGACATGGTTTTTCTGGCTGCTCTCGACCTCGAATAATATAGAAATCGAAACAGAGATACTGAGAGAGATTAACTTGAAGAATTCAAAAGCAGCATCGGCCTACGATGAAGTAAAGGATATGGTTTATACGCACGCTGCGCTTTGCGAGAGCATGAGGCTTTACCCACCAGTGCCTGTGGACACCAAAGAGGCTATGAACGACGACGTTTTGCCAGATGGGACGGTGGTGAAGAAGGGGGTGAGGGTGAGCTATCATCCCTACGCGATGGGAAGAGTTGAGAGAGTGTGGGGTGAAGATTGGGCGGAGTTCCGTCCGTTGCGGTGGCTGGAGAGATCGGCGGCGGAGGATGGTGGTGGGAGGTGGAGATTTGTGAAGAGGGATGCGTTTACGTACCCGGTGTTTCAGGCGGGCCCCAGAATATGTCTGGTGAAAGAGATGGCATTCGTGCAGATGAAGCGGGTCGTTGCCGCTGTGCTGAGGCGGTTTAGGGTGCTTCCGGTAGCAGCGGAGGAGCCGGTCTACGTCACGGACTTGACGGCCAAAATGAAGGGAGGCTTTCGGGTGAGGATTGAAGAGAGGAATTGATATATATTTTCTTCATATAGTTTTAAAATAATAGAAATACTTGTATAACAATAGTTTAGTTTGCTTACTATTTGTATTTGTCCTTCGTAGATTTCTTAAGTATTTATGATTTTCTTATATGTTCATACCTCATTATTTATAATTAGGTACGGTATATCTTACTAAAATTGTCATACTTTATACCTTATATTTATTTTCAGTATACAAAATTTCATACCGTTATCTTACCATACTTTTCGATATACCTTAGTTCTGTATACCTTACTTTTAGTATGACATTTTTACATATATATATATCTTATCTTATTTTCGGTATACCTTACATTACTTCGGTATACCTTTCTTACACGGTATACCAAAACTTATTTACTTTTGGTATACCTTACCTTACTTCGATATACCTTTTTTTGCTATATATCAGAATTTATATATAATGAAAATCACATTAAACAAGATCTAACATATAAAAAACATAAAGTATTATTTTTTAATAACATAATTTATGAGATAAACCACTAATATCATATAATTAATTACAAGATATTAACTAACTATATTATTGTATTTTTATATAAATAATTAACTAGATTTAGGCATATAATTATAATTAATTTGATCATTTATGTATGATATATTATAAAATAATAATATATTTTCATTAATTATATATTACAACTTATATTATATTTAGTAAATAATAGATCGTGTAATTATATCATAATTATTTAGTTATGTAACAAAAAATATATATATATTTAAGATAATAAGTAGTATATGAGTTATTGTTCAATCTTTTTAATTATCAATAAACTCACATGTTTTTGTAGTTTGTCATTCATATTTATTAATTATAATTTATAATTTATTAATAAAAATTTTTCTTATAATTCAATTCGAATATATATGTACATGTAATATTATAAATATATGTATATATAAATATATATATATATATATCGATGTATACCAAAATAACGGTATGTACCAATTTTTTCGGTATATAACGCGGTACGCTATATGATGGTATACCTCGGTATTTGGAAAAATTATACATTTACCTTACCTAAAAGTTTGGTATGGTATGATACCTTACCAAAAATTTCGGTATACCTTATATTCAGTATTTTTCGGTACGGTAAGTACGGTATACCATTTTTTCGATAAATTTTGACAGACCTATCTATAATGGATGTCGTGTATTAAAAGTTATTTTATCATTTTTCGATGTAATAAAATAGTTTAAGTTATTGAGTCCACATAAATTTTAAATAATACTCCCTCTGTCCCACTAATCTTGGCCCCTTTCATTAAAATAATACACCCATTTGAATAAAGAAGGGGCCAAGCCTGGTGGGACGGAGGTAGTATGTTTTAAATTTAATATATTATTTTAAATTGATACTCCCTTCGTCCCACTAAACATGACACACTTTCCTTTTTGGGATGTCCCACTAAGAATAACACATCTCATAAATAGAAAAAATTATCTCTTCAAAAAGGTGTGGACCCTACCACCTTTATCACTCTTACACCACTTTATACACTCTCCTTAATAAACGTGCCGGAAAAAAGGTGTCATGCTTAGTGGGACGGAGGAAGTATTATTTTAAATTGAATTATGTGTAATAAGTGTGATGACCTCATTTACTATAGAGGGTGATTCCTACAATCAAGTGTACATGGGGCAACAACCTGCTCAATCAGAAAATAAAAGTGAGAGTTCAAGGGGAGCACCGGTGAGTGTCAGCTAAAGAACATCTGACGGTCAAGTTATTACGATTGTTAGAAAAATAACGATAGTAAGCTATTTAAAGCAATAACATACTATAAAAGGAGAGTATAAGAGATATTGATACTAATCGGTCGGTTGTGCTGATTTGTCTGATCAGGATCGGTGTGAGTCAGTGAGCCGGTTGGATTGGGGGATGATGGGGAGGATGAGAGCAGTACGATCGTTGAGTCAAGTAGCAGAGAGTGTGAGTGCATGACCGATTGGGTAGGTAGGGTGGGCTCGAATTATATGGGGCGACTCTTCATCCCTTAGGATTTGCCAATTTATCGGATTGTGTCTATCTTCCTGCTTATCCCGGATATAGTTAGTTGCGATATTTGTGGTTCGGTTCAACCGAACTTCTTCAGTGGCCAGAGTCGTTGTTGACCGTGACAATAGGATTTTGACTACATTTTAGGTTAGTTGGGCCGTTTATGGGATCATATCGTCTAACTGTGTTTGTGGGCTTATAGTTATGTTGAGCTAAATGGGCCGTTTGTAAAGGAGATCAATTTGGCTGAGCTTACCTATTAAATTTTGTTGGGCTTATTGGAAGAATATAATTTTTGCCACTACAATTTGTTCCTCATTCTTCAACTAGAGTTTTTAAAGTTGAATAATTTGGTGAAAGTTCATATGGCTACATAATTCATCAATGGCGGGTAGCAGTTGCTTTGTATGTTCGATTGGCTAAATTGATCGCACGACATTTGTTGACGAGTCTTGATTCTCCCGCTTTGCACACGGGGGTCAAGGGAGGTGAAGCGCCATCTTTCCTGGGGGTGAGGGGCCGGAGTGCCCTCGGCCCAAACGGCATGCGATATCGAGGTTGTGGCATAACATCAACTCTCACTGACATGACGCAGACTTGCTCCTGGACTGGGTTGGCCAAGTGCAAACCTTCGTAAAACAAGATCAGATCGCTGACTTCACGCTTTGTTTTACAAGCAACCTAAATTAGGTCGAATGGCCAGGCGGTCATGTTGGCATAGTCTGTGCCATTGAACATAAGGGTTTTCTTAAGATGAAGATGTTGTTGGTGGATTATTCTTCGAGAGTATTTATAGAGGTGATGGAGATGTGCTTATGGCGGATTTGATCCAATTGACCGATTGGTAATGTTGGATGAATAACACTTGTGCTTTCCTCAACCGTAACCTTATTCACCATGTAATTCTAGACTTAATGAGTACAACGTGCCACTCATGGTGGATTGCTTTCTTATGCTCCACTCACATTTAATATTAGACTTATATATCACATTGTGAAGTCATTTCTTCACTACACACTTAGAATAATTTTGGGAGCAAAGGAGGATAGTGAAGTGATTTATTGCCAAAACCAATTTAAAGAGATTGATTTTTCTTACTCATTTACCATGTTCTTCGTGTTCTTCGTTTTGAATTCATATATCATAGTAACGAGGGTTTTGATCTTCTAAAGATAAATTGTTTTGTATGTTGATCCATTTATTATTTCTCAAGCATGTGCAAACAATAATTTAGTGAATTTCCATTCTAATTGTAAGTTCATCTCGTAAATATAAATTATTTTCGTGTCCAAACTATTTTATACTCCATCAGTCCAATTATTTTTTGCTTCAAAAGTTAATAAAATACTCACAATTTTAATTGAACGGGGTCAATAATAATGAGATAAAGGGAGTATCATATGATGTATGAGATTCTTATAATTTCTTTATGAACTTTTATAATTTTGAAATAAATGTGACATTTTATAAAAGAAAAGAAAAGAAAAAAAGAAAAACAAACTAAGGAGCAAACAAGTTAGCAAGGAATTCAGTGGCATATAAAGTAGTAGTCCTATTTTTACAAATGGGTTTATTTATCCTAAAATGGGCTGGAAGCCTGGATGCCTTTTATTAGAGGCGGCCCAAATCCAGTTCATATTTTTATTTCTTTTCGGGTAAGAATGGAATGCATTTATTTTTTATTCTGGGCTTAAGCCCAGCGACAGTGATGGGTGTTCGACGAGCAGCCCTTCCTTTCACTCTCTTCTTCTTCTTTTTTCTTTATTATGTTTTATGTGTGAAATTAATTTTTTGGTAATAATATAATAAATAATGTACTCCCTTCGTCCTAATATTTATGGTTTCATCTGATCAAAATTATAAGTGTTTTATTAATTTTTTTGGTCATAAATAATAGGATAGATGAGTAGTTACAACATATAGGTATTTTAACACAATCATGTAAAAATATTTCCTTTTATTGTACCAATGTTATCAATATTATAAAGAAAATATTGATGAAAAATATTTATTAAAAAATAAGGCAGGGTATAAATGGCCTCTGAATCCATATATTAATTGAGTACCTTATGATTAGATTAATTAATCAAACCATACATGCACAATAAACTTAGGGTATGTTTGATACGATACTAATTTTAGGATGGTTACACTTCACAGTGTAATCATCCTAAGATTAGCATCGTATCTTGGATACCAAACATATCCTTATAATTTAACTATGTATATATATAACAAAAGAACCTAAAATTCTTGCTAACAAAATACACACTAGCTAAGTTAGAGAGATAAATATAATTGGTCACACATGTGGCTCTGGCCACGCACATAAAAAATGTAAATTATTTATAAATTTTTTTTATATATTTTATTGGAAGGTTTAATTCCTAGGGTATAAAATAGTTATATTTTGTTTCAAAAATTTTATTTCCTTTTAAATGGTGTTCTATAGAAGCTCATGACTGCGGATTAAATGTAATTAGGCTCATAATTAATTAACAGAAAATACAATACTGCGTGATATTGTACGTATATACTAATTTGAAAGGAAAGGAGTACTAACATTATAAATGACCAAGGGTAAGTAATTCGCAAACAGCATATATATAATAAGAAGATCCGAAAAAAGTAGGTTTATTACGTAATTAATTAAAATCCTCGTCTACGTTCCTCTAGGAACAAAATACAGTAGAAATTAAATGATCAAGAAGCAGGAAATAGCAAAATATAAAAGTGAAAAAAAGAAAATAATTAGTAAATGTAGGTAGCTACTGCATAAGTAAGGTTGTAATGAGAGCAGCTTGAGTTGTGTCGGTGTTTTGAAGCAATTCAGATAGCCTCTCACTCAAGTCATCTACTTCTCTATGCAAGCTTCTTATGTAACTGCATGTCTCCTGCAACACCTTTCTTGCTGACTTCTGCATATATATATATATATTAATAATGTTGAGAGATCCATCTTATTTAATAGCACATACTAGTGGGTAATTTTCATGACAAATCATTTATTTTAAAATTAGTATCACGCTATTCCAAGGTTATCATCGTATCGATTCATATGAATATTCTTGGCTTATTCGAATTAATTGAAATTTAATTTATTAATTTGAATAAGCTAGAAAAAGGCACATATAACATATAATTGAGTAAAATATCTCATGAACGATGAAGTAGTAAGAAGTAAGAGCAAAGGGTGTTTGGCTGAGCTTATAAGCTCCTTAAAACAGCTTATAAGTTGTTTAGAAATTTATAATTTTTTTTAAAGTGTTTGGCAAATTAAGCTTTTTGAGAGCTTATAAGTTGTAAAAATAAGTACTTGAAGCTTATAAGTTGTTCAAAAAATAAGTAGTTCTACCCCAACTTATTTCTCCATGAACTTATAAGCTGCAACAAAATTATATAAATAACTTTTTATATCACTTTAAAAGAGCTTATAAGCTCGTTTATCTAAACACATTGACAACTTATAACCTTCATCTTATAAGCTCTTGCAAGAGCTTATAAGTTCCAAGAACTTATAAGTTCTTTAAAATAAGCTTAGCCAAACACCCTCTAACCTTGTCGAGGGAGTATTATGAATCTTGGGTAGAAGTTGTCGGAGCTGGGAAACCAGTTCATTGATTTGATCATCACTGATCCTTGAAGATGATCCTGCAGACTGCCTTGATCTTGATCTTCTGCTAGACATTATTTTATGTATGAGCTAGCTAGGGTTTATAATTATAAGTAATGAATTAGTTGAGAAAAGTTAAAAACAAAAATTAAGGTTCAAAGTGGTAATGATCGAATAGAGATAGTGATCGATGAGATTTATTAATGTAGTTGAGTAGAAAGAAACAGTAGTTGTGTTGGAGTAAGGAAGAGCAGTGCATGAGAGTGAGTGTGTGCAAGCACAGGCTTGCTTGCTTGCGTGCGTTAAATAGAGTTTTATTTCTGTGGACAAAATGTCTGCACCTTTTGTTTTTCTATTTTGCTCTAATAATATGATAATATATAATTAATATCTCTTAATTCTCACGTTTCACCAAATTCAAATTCATTTATATTTAAATAATGTTTGGTGTTTAATGAATATCCATAGGTGGCGAGTTGATGAGTACTCAACAAGTGGTGGATGGTGGATTCCTGAGTACCACTACGTGATATGTTTGAATGAGCTTTAGATCCCTTCAGAGTATGAATAGTCGTCTCTATATTCATGTCCACTAATCCAATTGTCACCCCTAACAACGACTACTATATTTTCCTAAAATAAAATACATATGAAAAGAATGTGTCACAACCTGCCATTAATATTGGAATTTTTACCATCTGATTTTTAAAATTATACCATCAGTAATACAGAATAGGATGTGCAAAATCTTTAGGTTAAGATATTGGTACCGTTTCTTGAATTTCAATAAGAAATTCTTTTAAAATAAATGAAAGAACCACAATATATAGATGGAAGTATTGGATGAATTGTTTAAAATAAAAATATATATATTTTACATCACTTTCTAAAAACACTTTAAGAATGAATCCACTTATATTATACTCCTCAATTTGACATATTTTTTATTTAATTGAATATGTTGAAAGAATGAAACGTGCGAAGTCGAATAGGACGACGGACGGAGATAGCATGTGTTCAATTGAGCAAGAACAATCCCAATTGAATAGAATTAGGAGTGTAATAGGTCGTTCCTAGAATTTTATCATTTTCGATATTGGATGATTTGAAAGTTCGGAACATATATACATTTTTTTTATATATATACCTAATTCAATTCTTCTTTTATATCTTTATAGAACGAAATTGTGTTTGTTTTCTATACATCTAAAATGAGAAATAAGATAATAACCCAATTTTAAATTCAATCTTTCTCATTTTTCGTAAAATTACATGCACACTTGAAATTATTATTACCCAACATAATTAAAGTACTGAACTGCAAATTCTCATAACCACGACTTGATTATGATTTTAAAATCAGACCAAAGTGTAACCTATTTAAGACAACATTTATTTGTTTTGGAAAACTTAATATCAATTTCCGATCAATTATAGTACTAGCTATGGACATGGCATGTTATGTTTGTTTGTTCCTTATTTCTCATGTGTGTTTTTCTTTTCAAAACCATTATTAAAACTTATGAGATCCAGTTGGAGAAAAAGAAAGAATCTGGTCAAAACATTGACTCAATATTCATAGTTTTTTCCCCAAATGGAAATCACAAAAATTGACACGTAGTACTGAAGCAAGCAAGCTTCAATTCAGACCGACCTTAGCTTATTTTGTAGTAGCAGAGAACAACAAATTAAATGATTTGTGTATCATGGTATTGTTTGTAAAGTGCTCCACCGCTCGCGGTGGGCACATCTTAACGTCCCCGCAGTTGATGTGGTAATGTCACGCAATTTCCACATCAACATACAGTCATTGTATTTTCATTTTTTTGTTAATTTGATTTTTAATATTATTTTATATTAAATAATATTAAACTATACTCTGATCAATAAACCTTAATCGAAAAGTGATAATTAATAAAAAAAATATATTAAAATTTTAATATTTATCTACATAACAAGCCACGTCATGCAGGCGCATTAACTCCTCCCGCCGCAGACGGGTGATCATTTTCGATTGTTTGTATTAACACTACAATAATAGAGTGATGTCACTGATGATCAGTTATGGTTGAAATAAATATTCATCTTATCACTTTTGTGAGTGATTTTATTTCGCAAAATCAACTTAATTTAATGGATTATATCTTGGATATGTTATTACGCAGTTGTTAGATAATTTTGACATAAAAGATACACTATATATCATTATATAATTTGAATAAAGTATTATAACTAATACCAATCAAATCAATATTAACTAACACAAATTAACATGATTTTGACAAACCCCAATACGTGGAAAGATAATTCACGCTTTAGTAAAATTTTGAACCAAAGACTAATTATCATTTAATTAAACGAGTATACGAGCAAATTAATGAAAGAATAAAACTTTGAGGGACACTTGAATGGTCGTCCCATTTGATATTTGTTATATTTAGTTTATGCTGTTGTTAATTAACATTTATTTGTATCTAATCCTGAATAATAAATTTAAAAGGAATTTCATAGATATCTTCAATTGTTTCTTGGCATTATTTGATTTGTAACTTGTAATAAACTCTGATTTCTAATTAGTTGGCATTTTAACATGGTGTGCTGCTAAATAAACGTACTATTTGTGCTGATTTCATCTTTTTATTATTGTTTTTGATCTGTTTTGGCAGAATAATTAAGATCATAAACACGTGCAAGTAAGGCATCCAATGGCTGGAGGTTTCGAGATTCCAATAATTCAAAGACCATTTTATCATTCAACAATCTATCTGATTGGTCAAAATTAATCTGATATTAATTTTAAATGTATTCAAAGCCCAATTTAATTATTCATATATCAGCAAAACAATTAGGAGTATTATCTTTCAAAATATTTGAATAAAGCTATAGATCACCACGCATACTTCCACTAATATTCGATATTCAATTGGGTTGAATATTCAATTCACGGGTTTTTTAGTTGGGATCGAGTTTGCATATTTTGGGATTTTCAAATTCTAATAGTACCCGATGCTTGATCATGTATTGCCTAAACCTCAATTTCTTTTATTTAAAATTATATTTTATATTTTAATTTGTTAAATTTAAATAATTCAAATAATTTCGGATACCCGAAATTCAAGTTTAGATTCAAATTCTTATAGTTAAAATTTAGAATTTTTGAGTTCGGGTACCTAAAAATTTCGAATATGATACCCGACCCAAATAGACACCATATCTTTCAGAAATTAAAAGGAAAAAATGTGTACTAGAAGTATTTTAATTTAGGGTTAGTTGCGAAGAATCATTCATGAGACTTTATCTGATATATGATGCATGTAGAGACTTTATATTAATTATTTTGAATAGGATCATAGGAGCAAATTAAACTGGAATTTGTTTATAGCTATTTTAATAATATATGATATGATTGCATCTAAGAGTAAAATTAATTTTGGGATCGTTCATCAATAAGACAATAACATATTAGATCCTCGACACTCGACAGGATTAAAACATACGTAATATGTTTTTGTAAAAAATGTAATTATGAACAAAACTTTTCATCCGACCGTAAATGTTCTTGATGAAATAAAGCAGGCAGCAATTTTTAAATATTCATGTACTAGTTATTATTTATATAATCGATTCATGCAAGAAAGTAGCAGATCTGTCAACTAAAAAAAGGTAAAATTAATTAAATCATATCAAGATATATACATACAAACAAATATGGTATTAAATTAAAATTTGTAATTCTAAATAAAAATAGAGAAAATGCAGCGGGCGTTCCGGGGGCACATGACTTTGATTCCTTTCGAAGTCACCAGAAGTTTTTCTTTTTTAAATTTATTTATTGCAAATTGAATTTTTGTAATAAGTTTTTTAGACTCCAAGAAAGATATTTGATAATCTTCTAAGCATATGCTATGCACTGATTAATCATATTGTTTATCCGTAAAGGACATTTTGGTTTGTTATGCGAGTAATTATTTGTATCATATTGGTCAGAGTTTCTTTTTAATTTCTTATTATATATAATTGATACTGATAGTGGAGGAGTACTATATTTTGTCGGTGAAAAGGTAGAAATCACTCCTACAAAAAAGAAAAGGGAAAAAAGGGAAAATGTTAAATTACATTTATATGTTGTTTTCAGTAAAACACAAATTACCTTCTATTCTTTGTGGTCGGTAGGAGAGAAAGGGACAACTCATCTTCGGAGAATAGAAGAGGAACAGCCAACCTTTATAAGGAAAAGGAAACAGATAACACTTTAGTCCACTTTGAACAATCAGAAAGCTTACTCTTTCAGAAATGATTAAAACTTACCAAGGAATAAAGAAAGCTACTAACTTAGAGGCGACCAAGGCCGAACTAAGCACCTAAGAATTAAGGAGAGCTCTTTGCTCAGAGGCCTTCTAATAAACACTTATTTTGTATGCTTTTATTGAAAAGATTGATATCATCTCGTACAATATTTTGTGTCGTATTTCATTTGTTTTAGTATTTTGTGTTCGTTTTACATTTTATCGTGTTTTATATATTTTTATAGGTTTTGGTGGTAGAAATGAGTTGATTGGAAGCCTAGTGGTGTAACCAACGAGCAAAATGCATATCGAGCCAAAAGATGGACCAAGAATCGAGACACGAGTGTGCAGAGATGCTTAAGCCAAAGAACAACAAGTTCGGCAACCCGGGACTACTTCGGTCGCCGAACTCAAGAGCAAAAGAACGGCGATCGCGCCGGGCTCGCCGTGGAATTACCGCAAGATCGGCGACCTAGGCGGCGATCGCCGATGTTGGTTGATTTTAGTCGTGACTTCGGCGATCAAGGACTACTATCATCGAAGTCGCGCAGATTTCTCATTTTTTCAGTTATTTGCACATGATTTTAAACTCTACTTCTACTTCACGCCCTATATACTATATAAGGGCTTCATTCAATAGCCCTAGACTCTCTCTTCTACATTCTATAATTTTATTTTCCATAATTTAAATTTTAGATTAGTTTTCTACATCTCAGAGAAAAGATCATGATCTAGGATTGACGACCTGAAGATCAAAAGTTCTACAAAGGTTTTTTCATGTTCTCTTATTTCTTTCTAATATTTACTTTCATTATGCGTAGCTAAACGTTTTGAGATTCTAAGGATTTTATAAGACCTATTTTGATTAATGAATTCGTATTAATTCCTAAGTTTACTTTATATGCTTGTTTGTGATTTATGATTTTAATTCTCATATTTTGAAAATTGATCACTATTATTGCATGTAAGTTGTGATTTTAATGTCTTATCCAAAATTGAATTCATAGCTGATCACATGAATCACAATACATTGTTTCCCCTTGAAACTTAGTGGAGATAGGAGAATTGTAGGAGGATATTTTTTGTGTGCTTTTTGTAACTGATTTACTTCTCTTGAGACCTAGCGGAGATTGGGATTAAATTAGTCCACTATCATAGACCCCTATCCGAGAATATGTGGTTATTTATGTGAACCTTCACATGCATTAGGATTAAAATATGATAATTAGATTTAATTGTTGAATTCATTCATTGATTTAGTGTCGATACATTATCTCTAAAATCTTCTCTTTATTATTCTTTTATTCTATTATTGTTATGCGATCTCGTAAGCTATTTTATATTGATTCAATCCTATTCAAATTTTTGTTTGCCTAGATAATAATTAAATTTCTACACGAATTATTCAGTGTGATTTTGATCGCACTATTTTAAACAAAAAAATAGGTGTAATATAGAACAAGCAGAGTATCGTATCCATAGGGACTGATAAATGAAAACACACTGATTAATTTGCACAAATACACAATTATTATTTAGGAAAATAATGCTTGGAATGATTATGAATTAATATAAAAATATCCTAAGAATAAACAAACAAAGATATGAATAATAATATAATGAAAGAGGAATCCAGGGGTAATGTATAGACACTAAATCAATTAATTGATTCATTTTTTAAATCTAATCACCAAATTTTAATCATAATTCTTGTGAAGGATCACTAAAGTAACCACATACTCCTTATATGACAGTCTCTCTATCTTCACTAGGTCTCAAGAGAAATAAACTAGTTACAAAAAACACGATAAGAATAACCTCCTACAGTTTACCTATCTCCGCTAGGTCTCAAGGTAAAAACATGTATTATGCATTCGTTGGTCGGTTATGAATTCAATTCCGGATAAAACATCAAATACATAACTTGCATGCAATAATAGTGATCAGTTATTAAAACATGAGAATTAAGAACACGAATCATAAACAAGAACAAGATGGAAAATTAAGAATTAATATTACGAATCTATCAAAAGACATAAGTCATTACAAAACCCCTAGAATCACAAATAGTCTAGTCACTCATAATAAAAAATTAAATACTGAATATAAATAAAATAACATAAATCTCTGTTGTAGAATTTGCGACGTCGGATTGTCAATCTTCGATCATGAACTCTCCTCCAAGAAGTAAGAACAAAATTCCAAAAATTACTAGAATAATGGTGGCTATGAATAAAAGATGTAAAAAGTGTATAGAGTCGAGGTCTCAAGAGGTGTCTAGGGTTGAGAATGAACAACCCTTATATAGTACTAGGGTAAAATACAATGAAACCTGGAAATAAAATACGAAAATAAGGAAAAAATCTCCCACGCACACGACTTCGGCGACCTGGGGTCTCGGTCGCCGAAGTCACGAGTTAAATCATTCAGAACGGCGATCTCTGTTTGGATCACCGCGAAAAGTCCGCAACTTCGGCGACCCGGGCAGCGATCGCCGAAATTTTTCCTTGAGATCGGCGATCCAGGCTCCGGGTCGCTGATCTCGTTGCTTTCCTGCGCGCAACGATTTTGTTTCGGCCCGTTCTTCCTCGTTTCAACTTCGATTTTCGATCCGTTTGCGCCTATGAACTTCTATCGAGATGAACTTTAATAATATGCTATCCAAATCCTATAGAAAAATATGAAAAAACAACAAAATGTAAAACTAATACAAAACATCAAAACCAACGAACTCAAATACGAAACAAACCAAAACACGACAATAAAAGTGGATAATTGTATCATTAAAATCATGCAAAATGAGTGTTTATCAATTTTCGTTTATCAGTCCTTGTGGATACGATACTTTGTTTGCTCTATTCTACATCTATTTTTACATTTAAAATAGTGCAATCACCTTCATACGGCCCGGGAACTAACCACAAAAGATCCTTGATTCTCTCCTCACCACTTTCCCCAATTGACTTTTTTGAACGCTTCTATTCTTTGTTTTGATGTAAATATAATTTTAATATTTTACTTTTGATGCAAATACAACCCCAACGTTTTGATTTGGTGCACAAATAAAGAAGGAGAGCCTTGGAGAGTGAAGAGAGTTCATAAAGAGAGAGTCCTTAGTGAGTAATTGTATTTGTAACTCGAGGTTATATTTTATTAGTGAATTGATCATGTTTTGAGTGTGGCCCCAAAACATAGGTGTGTTCACCGAATTGGGTTGCCTACTCTGCGTGTTCATTTTGTTTATGTGTTTCTTTATGAGTCACGTTACGCAAACTGTTTCACGTTCAACATACCGCGGGGTAGGCAAATTTTCAAAGCTCATAGTTATTTTTATTCAATTTTTTCTTATACTAATACTTTTCATCATGACTATGTCCAAACTTATAATTTTTACTCATTTCCATATATGAGAGTAAAAAATAATACAAAAACATTCAATTAAACAAAATTGAGCATTCGTCTGCAGTGAATATTGTTAATATTCTAGCGAATGACGTGACATCATGTTGATAAATAGAAAATGTTTGATAAAAAATTATCAATTTTCATTTTCCGAATAAAATTTATTAATTATAATATACTTTAATATAAAATAATACAAATAAAAATAAAATAAAATTATAATGATATATATGCATACTTATATTGCATCATGATATCATTAAGGAATAAAATATTTTGAATAAGACATGTAGGCAAATTAATATGTACCATTAATTTAAATGATTTAACAATTAAAATTTATTTTTATTTTACTTATAAAAAACCATTTTTTATGTTTATACATATAAAAGAATAACACTAAAAAAGTTGGTAAGGAAAAACAAATTTTCGCTTTCTCATGGAAACAAGGATTTGTATTCTCCTAGATACAACTTACAATAGACCCAATATATAGACTCCCCTCTTATATATGTTTTACATAATAAAATTTAAATTATTAATTTCTCATGAGATTTCGTTACGTGAATTTGAATCATCAATACCGTGAAACTTTAAAAAATATGGTCATTATCTCTTTAATATTATGCTACATGCTACTTGATTATCTAATATTATATAACGAGCATGACCTAAGTTGTTTATTTAACTTTGCTCTCATTTATTAGCGTTTAATTATGTTATTTGAAATTGACGTTGAGCAGGACCGTGTTAAGTTATCCATTGACTTTGCTCACATTTATGTGTATACATATTTCGGATCATTTGATATTGATGTTGAGCAGGACTTTATCCATTGACTTTGTTCGCTATATATATTGATGTTGAGTAAAACCGTTATTCAGTTGTCCATTGATATTAAGTTTCTATATCAAAAGTAATATAGTAGTATGGTATAATTTTAAAAAAAATATATTGTCAGTATCATATTCATGGCAATCAACTAAATTAAAAAGAAAAAAAAAATGATATTTAAATAAGTATACTCTGTCCCCTTAATGAAGTTACAGTTATTAAAGCCAGCTAACACAAGTTGATATATCGAGTTTGTGACATTCTAAATAAGGATTGGTGGCTTCAAATCATACTACGTACTGCCTTAATACCCCTGCTGCTAAACAGCTAATAATAAGTACTTGTTTTGTCCTAAATTTCACAAGTTGATCGATATATTTAAAGTGTATATATGAATTATTATCAATAAGTATCTAGGATTTTGTCAGATTTAACATATATATTAATATTATGCACGTTATGTTAGTTTTATTTGGCTCTAAGACTTCAAGAATGAGTAATATATGTGTGATGCATTGATTGTAGCATCGAGAAGTTCCTTAGTTTCTATATATAAGAGAGTATTAAGTAGGATAAGTCGAAATAAATTTGGATAAAATAAATAACATTAAACCTAGCTGCTAGCTTGATTGGCATTCAAGTGGATTCGGTACTTAAATAACAAATTTCTAACTCATAACAGAAAATATAATTAGTTTAGTCATAAATCCTTAGGAGATTTTTTGTTAAAACCGTTCATTAATTTCGTACAAACAAAGCTAGTGTTTACAGATAGTCTAATTAAAAGTACACATATACACACACACACAGATATAATCATTTTATGTGCATCACCGACAATTTAATGCTAAATTTTAAGTGCCATGTCATATTGGCTAACAGCAAGGAACTTAATGGTATTTTATTATATTACAGTATGCAAGTAATAATCGCTATTTCAATTATTTAAATAGAATAATTAAATTTAAAAGTTATATGATATTTTCAACCAACTTGCATGCAATCACAATGCAAGAGCTTTATTTGGAATGAACATATTTTATCTTTGATTTTACAATGCAAAATCCATTGACAGTCTCCGACTATACGTGACACCATCATAAATATTTTGATTATTTAGTACTCCATCTCCCCACTTTAATTGTCCCATTTAATTATAATAATACATTAAATTAAATATAGAATTGAACAATTGAAATGAAATATTAAATGGAGTGCTATATATATATCCGCCTCAGTTTATATATAATGTGCATTTTAAGAAATGAGACAGGATTATTGTATTAATTTAATATTTAGCATCTTGATGTTGCTATTGTTAATTATCCAATTTTTATTGTTTGAATGAATTGTTAAACTCATATTAGGCATATATTATACTTGGTCCATCTCATTCAAAATGACTTTTTTTTTCCGTTTATCTCTGTCCCACCAAGTTGGCCTATTTTCTTTTATAACAATTTTTTTTGTGCTTTAAATGTATTAGATAAACAAAAAGAAGGGACTTATTTTGGTCTACATGCCCAACAAAAGAAAGTTATCTTAAATGGGAAGAGAGTAGTAAATAGTTGCAAATCTCATTATTTTATTAAGTCAATAATATTATTCAGTTGATGACACCATAAAATTTGTTTTGCGTGATTGTAGATGAGTTCCTTAAAGTTTGAGTAATATTTTTTAAAATTATACTTTTGAATTTATAAACCTTAAATATTAATTAAAATTTACTTTAAATATTAAAAAAAATAATTATATACTCTATTTGTATTGGATATATAAAATAAATTAGAATCAAAAAATTAAAATTTGGTTGTAAATTAGGAGGTGTGTGACACAAAAGTGGAAACATTAAATCCCATTTGCAATAACAAATTAAATCATGTCCCACGTAATTTTAAGGGTCTAATTTAATAATTTCACATATATAGGGTTTATGGTTATATCTTTAAAAAAAAACACAAGGAAACAAATTAAAGGAAAGGAAGAATCCGTTTTCTTTTTTTTTTTTAATTTAAACAAAAAATTTCAAGGAATAGTTATGAAATTTTAACGTTAGGCCCAGTAGTAGTAAGAGGCCCATTTCTATTATAATGCTTTTTCGTTAATTTTGGTAGTTCTATACTAGTCTACTAAGGGAGTATGCATTTAGTGCATAAAATAAAGATTAACTTTTGTTTTTCTCCATTCCATTACTGCATTACATTTGGAATTCGAACTTTTGAACCTGTTCCAACTGATTAAAAACTTAATATAATGGAGTTGGGGATGTCTTAATTGATTTTGAAAGTGATCTAGAATCGATTATGGAGTACAATTTCTTAGTAAATAAGTTGGTACAAGATTTTTATAATTTTAAAATTAATGGTAATCGGGTAACCAGCTAAACTGGGTATTGATTATTTTACAACTTTTTCTGTTCATATTTTTTTTTACGTTTTGACATTTTAGTTAGTTTATAAAATATCTTCACATTTCAAGCTTTTCATTTATAGTAAATAGACATATTACTCAATACACACAACTCAACTAAAAGCAATAAATCAAGCGTGACAAACTTCACTTGATACACTCAATATGTTAAAAATAATAAATTAGGTGGATCTTAAACTTCATTCACTATAAATAATAAACTCTTACACAAAGTCAAACTACTACACTAGAACCCATGTTGAGTCACACTGTAAAATATTTAGTGAACGGAGTGAGTACTTATTATTAAAAATATTCTCTTTATGATATTTTAGTGTGATTTTGTACTTAACGCATTGGATTTATCCCACCCAATTAAGTATATAACTATTTGTAACATTTAATATCACTCTTAATTGAATTTTAAGGTCGATAAATTCAACAAATACGATATTGTATTGTGTTGATTGAACTTGAAAATGTTGGTCTCGAAACGAGTATACTGAGTGTATGGAGGATACACTAGTGTAAACTTTTTCAGATTAAAAGGAAGTTTAAGTGTGAGCTCAAATATGAAGGGAGGTAGCTTCAGTTTAGAGGATTACTTTAGATAGTAATCATTTGTCTACACTAGTGTTTGACTGATAGACTAATATCTTAAGTATAGTTGTGCGGAAGTGGTGGTTTGAAAGCTTACTCGTTTATCAGAAAACTTAATGTTACTGTTCAAGTTTGCATTTAATCATTATTCAATATATGCAATATGGAGTTAGAGAATAAATACTGAAAGTAAATAGAGAAGACACAAGAATTAGTTTGCGTGGTTTGGAGATAAAAACTCATACGTCCACGAGTCTCGATATGAGTCGAGGGTTTCCAACTAAGTGGAGAGGTGTCTTACAGTGATCAATCTTGGAGGTTAGATAAACAATAATGTCATATCACTTCTAGCTAAGAAAACTAATTATAAACTAGATTTATTCTTCGGTTACAGTTGAATCGCTACTTAAGAACACACTATGGATTAACAGTGAGCTTGAGTGTTCTTAAACTGAAGGCTTGTGTGAAGAAGAAAGCTTGAGAGCGATAGAGCGATTGAGCGTATGAATGTTTGGTAACCGGTGTTTGAAGCAGCCGGGTATTTATAGGACACTCTCAAGAATATATTTGTTGTGAGAGAAGGCTTCATCCTCAGCATTTGAAATTCTTCTCGTTGGAGTCGTTGTCCTTTTTACCATTTTAAGTGTCTGCAACAAGATCTTGCTTCACCTACTGAGATCTTTTCCAAAAGTGGTAATGTCTATAGAGATAGCATATCACTCGATGGCGAGATTGACTTCAATGGATACTTCAAAGCAGAGCTTCAGTCATCGTTATCTTCATGTTTCAAATAACTTCAACTTCAAAACTTCAGGACACAACTTCAGAGGTATGGTCTTTCAGTATTGGCTAGTAAATTGAGTTTTAAGAGAAACTTTAGTACTGGTCTTGAAACTTCAGTCTTGAGTCTTTCAGGTTGCGTGTACTTGTAAACTGAACTCCTTAATAAGTGAGTTTTAAAACAAGACTAAGAACCAGATTTTAATTTTGGACTAATACATCTTTAAGGGGGAGATTTTGGAATTCAAATCAAAATTTTTATAAATATTTCCCAACAAAAAATTTTGATTTTTTTTTGGAACTTAAAAATAGGAAAATGTTTATGATGAATTGTTATCAACTAAAATTGATATTTTAAGAATGTGAAAAAAGAAAAATAATATTGTAAATAAACATGTTCGTTAATAGGTTCTGCTGATAACTAATATAACTGACGGTTTGGTAGTGGTTCCATGCAACGGCTCTTTTTTCGTTTCGGTTTACCGATTTTCAATCAGTACAAGATCCATTAACATCCTTACAATAATGGAGTGTTATATAACATGTCATCAACATTTAGAAAGAAAAAAGCTACTACGTGCATATAATTTATTTGAGCAAGTCATTAATTTCAATTGCAACATAACTTATTTAGTTAATTAATTAAGGTTGTATTCTTTATACACCTATGAAAATTTCAAAACTAATAATTCTCTGTTCCAATAAATATTCACAATTTTAATTAAAACATAACATATTTAATGGGAGGAGAGTATAAGAAGTAAACCAGAAATTAGGCCCAAATTTCGTGGTTGTTGAACGATGTGCCAAGACCTAATAATAAGATTATTATTTTATTTTAATCTATTTCGATTACTATTTCAATATATCACAATTATTCTGGAAAAAGAAGAAGAAGAAGCTAGCGTTTGTCCCTTTTATGGCCATGTTGATCATAATGTTGCAAACATGCTTTTCTTTTAGATAGTGATAAATTGACATAATGTCTAGAGAGATAATATGTATATTTACTAATTTAACTTCTTACTTAGCATTAATATGAACGAGCAATTAGGTAATTAATCAATCTCTTATTAATCTTAAATCTTGTAAGAAACAACATAATTTCACGACTCATATATTTGGCTGATTTTATGGGACATTATTGTGCTATTATTGCACGTCATTTAGTGGAACATATTTATGAAAATTATGTGATTTACATTATATGAGATTGTGTGTCCCACACTCTATGTCTCATAACTAAAATTTAATTTATTTTTATATGCTTTAATTTAATTTTTTTACATAATACTAGGGTTCATCTCACCCAAATAAGCTATATAATTATTTTTTAACATGTAATATCACTTTTATTGATTTTTATAGTTCATAAATTCAGAATTAGGGTACATAGTTTTAAAATTTGTAATATTTTCAAATAATATTAATTAAGATTTATTATATCATAATTATTTTTTTTTATTTTTAAAAAAATTAACTAAAATGATAAATTTGATTGTGAGGTATGAAATGTGGGACACATATATAATCCCATCATAATTTATACTAGTAGCATGATATTGGTATTGATACAAGTTATTTCACTTAAAATAGTGATCTAAGTTAAAATAATGATTGTAATTGGATCTTATTAAAGAATGTCTAACTCGTTTATCAAATAATTAATTATTTCAAATTCAAATATAATGGTGGTGCTTTTAGCATTTTTATTCTTATATTTTTCATGACTTTTTTAATTATAGAATCACATTTTCGTCGTGTTACGTGTATAATTCTTGCAATTTTTCTTTTCAAGAATTTCTAAATAAATTGATGCACAATTATAACTTCCTGATAATTTAAACGTTGCATATTATAAGATGATAATTAGTTGATATATATGCTTATGTGTTCAAAAAGAAGAAAAAAAGTGATATATATATATATGATAACATTATCTAGCCAATAGTAACATTATCTAACCAATAGTGTGCCATATATTGTGCATGGAAGTAAATGTTAAACTAAAACAAATAGATATATAATAGAAATTAATTTTGAAATTCCAAGTTATATTAAGTGGAATTCGTTGCAAAAAATTGAGTTTTAAATTATAAATTATTCTTTTATTCTGTATTTTAAAAATGTTTTACTAATTTAGAATAATATAAAACTTACTTCAATTAGAATGTAGAAATAGAAATCAATCATGACTAATTAGTGGAAATATTTACTAATCTTTCCATAACTTAAGTCTAAGGGTACATATGTCATACGCAAATTTAATACTCATACAATTAATAAAATTTTAATAACTTTCCTAATTAATTATTTATGTCTTGAGACATTATGTCTCCCCATCATTATTCTTTCTTCTATTGCTGAAAATATAATAATCGTTTACAAATTTTCATTAACACATTAATAATCTCTCATTATTTGACAATTTTTTATGGCATTAATTACTCACCCTCTCTGAGGCTCAATTGAAGGATTGGCAATGATTACACCATCAACCTCAACTCAAATTCTACTCCCTCCCTCCACCAATGTGGTTAACGTTTTCCCATTTCGGACCGTCCATCAATGTTGTTAACACTTAAAAGTTTTTTTTTTTGACACATTTTTTTTACCCTTTTAACCTTACTAACTCCACTAACTTTTTACTTTTTACTTTTTACTATCCACTATCTTCACTTACTATATTTTTCCACAAAATCAACATACTCCATCAAAACCCGTGCCAAGTTAAAATGTTAACAACTTTAGTGGATGGAGAGAGTAATATATATGTATTTATAAATATGTACACCATATAAATATATTAGTAAATGCAATGCATCAGTAGTATATTAAAATAATAAATAAAATGTATATATTAATTTAATTAGTCCATTTCTAAATTATATTCTTACCGAATATTACCCATATATATAGGCTTGACTATGGGGCTGTCTAACAAGTTCTTTAGAATGAGGTTCCATGACCACAAATATTGAATTATTGCATGTTCAATTATTTTTATTTTTCTTAAATTTTTTATTTTAAAAAACTAAAAAATTAAAATTATTTGTATATTTGACATGTTACTTTTGAACATACGTATTAAGAAAATAATTTTTTTTGTATAGAGTGGTGGACCTCAATAAAGTTGACTAACCTTTTAAGTGTAAAATGTTTTATTTTTTGAAAACAAGCTCAATTGAGACACCATGATACAGTAAACGGAATGAATGAAATATATTTTTTAAATAATGTTTTGATAAAATTTAAAAGGTGGGAATGAATATTGAGACGGGCCTGTATATATATATAGCATTGCCTCGGCGTTTTTGTTTCTGCATTAGAGAGTACAGAGATGATGATGATATATGTATTAATTATGCATATTCAGAAATCACTAGTTATAAAATTAATTAAGGACAAGAAAGCTTGTTCCCAACAGCAACAGCCTAATGCCAATTAAATGAGAAACAACAAGTATCTTTTTGGTGTCAAGTACACATCACTCTTAATTAACCAACACACTTCGAACACTTGTTCAATTCAATTTTCTGCCCATTTTTAAGGACAAACATTCCCAGAGAAGTTCCATGCTAAATAATTATACTTAATTCTGACTGCCACTTTTATTCCAAATGGTTTTTCTCTTAATTAGCAGTTATTAGAAGGAAATGTAGTTCTACTCCACCTCTTAGATAGGAGATAAAATCCATCCCTTACAATCTAATATAAGCAATAACGACAAGTATTAACCACATTTTCTAGCGAAAAGAGTTAGTCATCCTACAAAAATAAAATATTTCTTATAATATTCAAACTCATCAGAAAATTCCATTTTATTTTTATATGCACACAATGAAGTAGCTAGTAGTATATATTAATTTGCTTGATCTTTGTCTCATCATACATTTTGATGGATGGAATACACACAAAACCAGCATATATATATGTGTGCGCGCGCGCGTGTGGATAAGATGAAATGTGAACTAATTTTTAGATAGAAATTAAGAATCAATTTGTACCGTTGATTTTTGTATAATTTATATTTTAAATTAATTATGTATCATATTTATGCATAGAATGCATTGAAGTTATAATGCATTGATTAATGAACAAAGCTTGGCACAATTCTTTATTTGTACGTTCCATTAAACTTGACACATTCTTAAAATAGTAAAAATTGTCCTTTAAAAAGACGTGAACCATATTATCTTTATTACTTTTACACTACTTTATACATTTTTCTTAATAATCGTACCCAAAAATTTTGTGTCATGCTTATTGGGACGGAGGGAGTACATAATATGTATATATTTCGTTGTTATATAAGACTTGATTCTCATCGGATCGGGCCCAATATATATATGTATATATATATATATATTTAAATGAGAAATTAAATGGGACAAATTAAAAGTTGATCTGAGAGTGAGATAGATATATGTGGTGTGGGGCTATTATAATTGCTTGTTTGGCAAAAAGCGCCAAAATTTGTGGGACCTAGCCGCCTAGCCTACTGTTGTTATTATGTTAATTATCGACAGGTGGGGTCCCCAAGCGATGATCCAGTAATCCCCAATTCACAATAACTATTTCAATTAAGTGCTTGTCAAATTTGTGTTGGAGTCCAAGGCCTTTTTCTGACAAACCCTCACTACTCGCTTCCTTTTTAAGAGGTACTACGCTCCCTCATTTCATCTCCTCTCATCCTCCCACTTCCCACTAAGACATCAGTGACTGTGAGAGAGATCTAGAGAGAGAGGGGTTGAAGTAATAATGTCAAGTAGAAGGGAAAGAAGAAGAAGTTCAAGAATTACAGAAGATGAGATCAATGATCTCATCTTTAAACTCTACCCATTAATCTTGCCTTCTGCAGATTCCCCTTCAACCTCAAGGGTACGTAAGTAATGCATGTATATTTACTAACAGCAACATTCATTAATTCCACTGCTTCACTCCTTCATCCTTACGAGATTTAAACAAAATGCTGCTGCATGCCCTAGCTAAGCTACCTATCCCCGTAAGATTTTATTTTGACCTAAGCTCAAGATTTGAAACAGACAAATATATATATTTGGTGCTAATTTGAAAGACCAGTTCCATCTTTAATTTTAGGTTAAGTCAAAGACAAGGCAATGACTTTCACGTAGCTAAATAGGAACTTTTAGGCACTATATATATACAATATTCATGCATATATATGATCTTTCGTGTGTGTCTAATATTGGTGATGAAGTTTTCGTACATATATTTATTTGTTTTGTAGGTGTCAGCATCAAAGATTATGAAGGAGACATGCAAGTACATAAAGAAATTGCAGAAAGAAGTAGATGATCTGAGTGAGAGGCTGTCTCAACTTTTGGGTTCAGGAAGTGTTGATGCAGATACTATTAGGGCACTTCTGCACCAGTGAACAACTCTCACCATCGATCTAAGATTAATGTTTTATATATCTCTCCTACTATAGTTTGACGATATATTTTACTCCTAATATATATATATATAGTTTAATTTGACGTATTATGTCTTGTATTTTTTTAAATTAAATGCAACCCCTTCGAGATGTAACGCAAAATTAAATGAAATTAATGCATGGAAGATGCAACTTTTCTATTGAGTTTCGAATTAGTTAGGGTTTTCAAGGTTAATGTTGTACTATATGATTTCCCCAAACACTTTTAGCATGAGTACATGTTTGTTGCGCTATAGCAATTATCATCCCCTGTACACAATTAATGTTATTATGAAATAACTATGAGAAACAATTAATAAGTAAATGTAGATAGTTGTCACATGATCAATTCATCCACTTTCTCGACCCTAGTAGATATTAAAAAACATTAAGTAGACCTAGATGTAGAATAGAAATCATCGAACTAAGTTTTCCCCAGGGGAAGTTGCAACTTTATCGATCTGAATTCGCTCTTCAGAATAATTGGTAACTTTCCCTTTCTTTGAAGCTTGGTTGTTAAGAGAAGTCTTTAAGGTGGTACTTAAAGGTGTATAGTAGTATAATTCATTTTATATAGTTCTTTATATTCATTCATATAATAGAAAAGGAAATGAAATATCAATTATGATTTGGCTAACTACTTATTGTATTGTCCAGATCACATCTAGATTCATAATTGATTGTGTGATACGACGTTAGATAGAAGACGTGTCCACGTTTGTTTCCGCCTGATGCTAGAACAATTCCTCAATACAGATGTGATCGCATATGAGAATGTTAGGAATTCTCTCAGAGAACTAACATATTTTTTGTGAGACTTAATAACGACCAAAAAACATAAAACATATAGATTCATTAAGTCTATATTCTTTAAGTTTATTTTATTAATTAATAATTCAACAATTAATTCACAAAAACATGCTCTAATCTAGTCTGCATATATTAAAATATTTATCAAGTTCTATATTGACATTGAGGGCACATTATATTATGAACGTAAAAATATAAATTTAACTCAAAAAAAAATTATGAACGTAAAAATGTATAAAATGACGGAACATTAATAATCTATGCAATGCATTGATTCATAATCCATAAAATGCATTAGACGATAATGAAGTATAGTAGAATTAACGTGTTCTGGTTTATAAGGGTGTGCATGCGAAAATAATGCATTCTAAATTCTAATGCACTTCCCAAATGTAACAAACACTTAACAACCTTGCATGTATCTTAATTATTACAAACTATATATGAAAATAAAATAATGAAAAATACTAAACAGAGATAAGAATTACTTATAACATTGTGGTAGAACAAGTTAAAAAAACCCAAAACAAAATCTCTTATTTTACAGGCAAACATTATTCCACATATAAAAGAAAGATAAATACAACATTAAACTCCTATATACATTGGATAAAAATATATATATCAGAAACACTAAATTGTATAGTAAACATACATCACAAAAAGTGGATGTCTAAACATACATAGGGATATGTCAAAAGCACAAATCATCTAATTGAATCTCATGATCATGACCAAGCTATATATATTTGAGAAAAAAATAAAGTCAAATATATATTGGAAAACTCACATACGCAACAAGAAAAAACACTTTTAATGAAAGTAAAAAATACATTATTTTATTATTATTGATTTTTTACTAGAGAAATAATAATGAGAGATGTTGACTGTCTGAAAAATTTTGTTATTAAAAGTCATTAATGATGGAATTTTAACTTTTAACTACACTTGTTATTCACACTAAAAATTTCACTAATTAGTGAGAGTATGTCATTTCATTAATACTTTAATCACTAAAAATCTTTTTTCTCGTACTAACATATTAATATCTACATTAATGATTTTTTTTTTGTATGTGTACAGCCCTAAATATTAAAATAATTGATCATATCTATGGCAAAGACATATATAGGTTAGCAGTATTAGTAGCTCAAAGTAACATTTGACTGGTCACATATACTGTCAGAGGTGAAGTCAGTATAGTTGATGTTAATTTGTTATATGATGTCGATTTGATATGACATTTATGGACCCTGTGCCCATTGTTGTGTTTCAATTTCATTGGCTCCCTCTTTCATTAATTTCTAATTGTACATACATATCCTATTCATACACGCACGGTTGGTGTTTCCCTAACCAATATTAATAATAAAAATAATATTTGGATCCAACATATATATATATATATATATATATATATATATATATATATAAAGTTAGCTAGCTAGGGATATGACAAAATTTCTTGGATTTTCTTGTCACTAGCTACCTAGTTGATTATATTATTCACATTAAAAAACATATACATGAATAATCTAAACTAGTGCGCCGCCAATTTGTTCCTCAAAATTGTTTCGCGTGTCACCGCTTTTCATATTTAGTAGGTTGTTTTGTCTTAATTAGATTTAGTGTCTTAAAACTATTAAAAGATTAATTAGTTCAATCATATCTCTTGTTTGAATAAAATCAATAATGTGTATTCTTCATGTATATGTATGTACTATTTTTCTTGATATGACCAAGACGTACCCACCCACCAATTGAAAATATTTAACATTTTTTCAACCATTATATACGTTTGTATTTGACGGATTTCTTTCATATAATATAGACTTAGAAGATCGATTACAAATTCTTCACACTAGATGATTAATTGTACTTCGATAATTTCTTGTCACTGTACACGAAATTAAATATATTAGCATAACGTTATGCACTCACGTGATGTATACGAATAAATTAAATCCTAAGATAAAATATGAAAATCATAAATTTCAACTTAATTATATATGATAATGTTTTCTTTTGTCGAGATATTGCAAGTTAACTCATTGGTGGGTATATATGTGTATGTAAAATATTTTCAAGACATTACAATGAAGTGTTAACCGTGGGTGCTTAGTTAGGCCTTAATCATGTTGTGGTTCAATATCGGCAATGCTTAGTTGAAAGAACTAATAAATTAAACTTGAAATATTTGACGGTTAAATATAAATCTCTTTCTGTTAGGAAACACAATTATATTTAAACAATTAAGGGATGTTTGGTTTGGTGGATGAGATCTATTAAATTGATAGGATAAGAGATGATTGAATTATTTGGATTATATAATCGTGTATTTTGTTTGATTGATTATAATATTTGATAAATTATGTGATTATAATTAAAATATAGAAAATACCTAAATTGCCATTTATAGAGATATGTTGGGTGTGTGTTTACTTGAACCTTTGTAAATAACAAAATTGATGAGGATAATTTTGTAAATTTTCATTTAGAAATTATGTTTGATTAATAATAAAGTCTAATCAAGTCAAGTTTGAGTTGTTTAATAATCAAGGAATTCATTGATTACATGCGGGCCGAATAATCTAATCTCGGGCTAAATCAAGCAAACCAAACACTTGATAATGTTTGATTATTTTATCAATCACACCTAATCAATGCTAATCAAGCAAACCAAACACCCCGTTAATATATTAACAAAGTTTTGAATCCCCAATAAATTTAAAATGTGATTTTGTAGATTATATAATTGAATGTTTCAGTTTGTCCAATATCATAGTGTGTGTGTATGAAATACACTAAGGGATCGTTTGATTTAGTGGATAAGATAGAATAGATTGATAGGATAAGAGATGATTAGATCATTTGGATTATATAATCATGTGTTTAGTTTGATTAATTACAATGTTTGATAAATTATGTGATTATGACTAAAATATAGAATAATACATAAATTGTTCTTTCTACATATATGTGGTTAGTGTGTTTACTTGTATTTTTGTAAATAATAAAATTGATTAGGATAATTTTGTAAATTTGCACTTTAGAATGATGCTTGATTAATAATAAAACCTAATCAAGTCAAGATTGAGTTGATTAATAATCAAGGAATTCATTGATTATATACGAGCCGAATAATCTATCTCGGGCCAAATCAAGCAAACCAAACACTTGATTATGTTTGATTATTTTATCAATCAAGCCTAATCAAGCAAACCAAACACCCGGTAAGTGTAATTATTTGCTATTTATTTATACTTTATAGAACGAACAATGTGTGAACCACTTTATGGATTATGTCTAACAATTTGATTTACAATATAAGTGGGACGTCTCTCCCGGAGTTTGACAACTGACGATATTAATTATAGGAGAAATTTTTGATTATCTTCTTCTTGATGTTTATGACAAGTGTTAGAGAAGAGACATTTATTGTCAGACCACCTTTGTTTGATGGGTCCACTATGGCTACTGATGAGTTCCATTCATTCATTAGGTCTATTGAGATGAAGAAGCTAGCTTTCAAATTGCTCCAAGATGAAGAAGGATCTGCTAAACATGAATATAATTAGCAGGTTCCGTAGCTTTTCTCACCAAATGTTTCAATGAAAGGTTTGAAAGAAAATTTACTAAAGAAAGAAGGATATAAGGATAAACATCTTGAATCATCTACATATGCTTACAAAGATAAGGTAAAAAAATTAATGTGAAGCTTTTGATCGATTAAGGATGTCCAAGCCATCTAGAAACAAAAGAGTATAATGGCTGAAAATTTATCATCCGAGATATTTCTTAGGTCGAATGGATTGGACTGAACATAACTTGAACCCGACAGGGCTAGCCCTAAAATCGAGTGAGTTGACCCGATTAACCGAATGAAAAAATAAAATAAAAATATTTATGGAATATATTTGATTTTCTATGAAAAATATGTATTTATCATGTCCACAAGATAATCAATCGTTTAATGAAAATAATTATGACACATTTTTGTTACGATATCATTATTATTTTTTCTATTTGAATTTATTCATGTTTAAATTTGATATATAAGTAGTATGTGTTAATTTTTTATTTTATTTGTTATATTTGAAGAATATAGAATCGGAAAATAAATATACATATATGTGAAATTTTTTCGTAAATATTCTAACTTAATTGGCTCGATGGACTAGCACGAAAACATAAAGTTTGGGATTACAATTGTAAATTTACAACCGAAAAAAATCAACATGATTCAACCTAAACTATAAATTACAGTTAGAACTCCCGCCCACAACTTATCTATACATTATATATATATATAGCAACCTAATAGCTACTATTTGCAATTATGAACAATAATCAAGAATTTGCAATAATATTGAAAAATTGTGTTTATTCCAAATGAATTTGCCACCGAATGTATCTGGTATAGAATGAGAGATCTTCAAACGCTGAAGTATATTCTGTAGGATTCTGAAAATTATCACAGAACAGTTCATTAGGTCAGATATCGTCACAATCCTGAAAATTGTTCTTCACATGAGTACTACGAAGACAGCTTTCGAATATGAAACAAGATATGTTGTCGAAAGCAGCATGCGAAACAAGAACTTCGACACTACACATATTCATAAAATCACGAATCACGTGGTAGAAATAAACAAAATTGTTGAAAGACGAGTATTCAATCTTAAAGAAAAGAAGAAATTAACATAATTTCCTTGACTTAACTCGGACATCGAGTTTGAAAATTTAATCATGTTGATGTCTAGAATTTTAGTTAGTATTGCACATCGTTAATTATTCGATATATATATATATATATATATATATATATAGGGGCTGGATCTAATAGGAATGAATTATAACCATAGATCAAAACAAATCAACGATCAATAATGGATCCTAGTTAACACGTGAGGGTAAGGTTCTCATTTGAACTCTCCTCTATATATATATATATATATATATATTTTGTAAGAGAATACAACAAATCATATTATTCAGTTGTGTTTGATTCAATTTTGATATTAATTCAATTTAGTTTGATCTATAAAAAAAATCATATTTTATGATTTAATTTGGCTTTAATATAAGAATGGGAAATCACTAGTAAATTTCAATTTTCAATATATTGAAGAAGAAAAAAAGGTTATGATTGTTGTAATATGAGTTGTTGGATTTTACAATTATCTATACAGAACCATAACAATAATAAGATAAAAGAAGAAGAGAAATCGTAAAAGAAGCGGCACAAAAAAATTATAGGGTACGTTATACTTTATGACCCAAACTTTGAAAATGTGTTCAGTTTGTAGCCTCAACTTTACAAAATGTTTAAAATGACCTTTACATTTGGGTGTTGTTCAGTTTTTGTCTCAAACTTTATTTATAGTTATGTTTTTTAATTTATTTTCTACATATTATCAATAAATAATTTTTTTTCATTCCATTTATAAAATTATATTTATTATTTCACTAATTTATAGATTTATAAAATTTATATTTTAACACGTTATGACACTTTATATGAATATATATATATGTGTGCACTAAATTTATATATGAGAAAAATTCATCTAAAAGTTTTACAAGACAATCGAATACTGAGATTAAAACAGTCAACCCATCTATATACATGCACAACATAAACTTCAATTAAAATTCATTTTCAATGGTTATTTTGTAAATAGAATATTAAAAATCTTTGAAAATTTTGAGTTTTTTATAATTAAAATATTAAAATATAACATAAAATAATTAAAATAAAAATATTATTTTTCCAATATTTTATATGATAAAAAATATTTAATGTACAAATAATTATTAAATTGATTAAATTAAAAAAAATTATTGCATGGACGAGTAAAATCAATATGCCCAACAACTCATAAATGGCCGAATTGAGTCTTATATTTATATAGGTTCAAAAAAATTTTGGTAAGTTTGGACGGGTTTCAAAACCGTAGAAAGTCCGAACTGAAAATTTTGACAGTTCTAATCACGGCAAGACATCTGTAATACATTATTAAAGAACTCATTAAGTCAAATACTAAATAACGTAAAGATAAAAATATTTCAACGTTTCGAATGCACATGAAATACAATAACAAAAAATTAAAATAAATAAATATAATTACATGGAACATGATAAAAAAATTATTTTATATAAATCAAATAAGTTATAATTATTTTATTTTCAGTGCATTGCACGAGACACGCATGCTAGTTTGCTTAAAGTACTAATTATAATTGTAATTGCTAGTATATCATATGCAATAATTTGTATGATTTAAATTTAGCCTATTTGTTTAATAAATTAAATTTATTTTCTACACAAATTAAACAGTATTATTAAAAATTATTTGCTATATTAGATCACTAATGAATATTATATCACTAATGAATATTAGGTCACATGCTAGAATTTATATAACACAATTCAAAGTTCAAATAAATTTAAGCATTATATAAAATTTAGGTCGTAAACTAAACACTGTCCAAAAGTAGAGGTCATTTTAAGCATTATGTAAAGTTCAGGCCACAAACTGAACACATTTCTAAAGTTTTGGCCTAAAGTTTTATTCATGTTCTTTCACAGTTTACAAGGTAGAGTTGGCATATATATATAGATAAAACAATAGAAACCCCAATCTATACAATAAATGTTTACAAATATATAATACTCTCTCCGTCCACCAAAATGGTTTACGTTTTGTCATTTTGGGATGTCCACGAAAATGATTTACATTTGAAACTTTTCTTTTATAGTAAGTGGACCCACCACTTCCACCACACACAACTCAATTTAAAACAATAGTTTAAGTAGGACCCAAACTCTACTAACTACTCACAACCAATTTAAAACAATATATAAAGTGAGATCATAACTCCATTAACTACATATCTCCATTAAAGTCAAAACACAATATTAAACTCGTGTCGGGTCAAATCGTAAACCATTTTTATGGACGGATGGAGTATTTATTTATGTGAACTTGAAATGAAATTTCGGGTAGCAAAGTGAAATATTTAGTTTTTGCTGGGTCAAAGAACAATTCAAAACAAATGAATTAAGACGAGAGAGAGAGCGAGAGAATAAACCTGAATCAATTACCCTAGCAACAAAACTATCAAAATCAATCCGATTCCCTTCCGAATTTCTACATTCTATAGAGATTGAGCAGAGCGTTTGGGGAAATGGAGAGACTTATGTTTCTGAGGGCCTTGATGTTTCGGAAATCGGGGAATTCATCCTCCGCCGCCGCCTCTGCCACCGCTAGTCTCTTCAGTCGCCGCGGCCGCCCGCTCCCATCTAATCAGAAGAAAATCAAAAGAATCGAACTACCTACTCACTATATGGAGGTGAATTATAGGATACGAAAAGCTGTGGTATTCTACCCGTCTTCTTATACAAATCCAGGTAATTATGTTATGTACGTTTTATTCATAAGGATCTGTGTTCCGATTGAGATATGTAGTTATTGGAAGTGTAATTTCTCTATTGCGATGAATGGCAATGGTTATTGCAACTCACTCGTTTCTTTGTTGTATCGCCTTTATCGATACCCATCGTTTTATTTGGTGGCGATTTTAGTGATATAGGGAGCTACAATTGGTAAATTGCCAGTTAGAGGCGCAATAGGGTTTCTGGAGTTCTTTCTTGTAAAAAAAGACCGGTTTGCCTTAAACCTTATCTGGATTTCGGTGCATTGTTTACTTGCATACCCTGCTTGTCATTTTTGTAGTCATATGTTTTTGTGATTTTTTTGCAATAAGCATACAGAAATTGGAAATGCTTCCATTTTTATTTATCTCCCAAAGGTACATATGAGGGGATAGCATATTGAGCCTTCTGGTTTGCGTTTACATATGTTTGTCATCAGTGATTCGTTGGCACCAAAAAGAAGGAAAGGACCAGTTCTGTCGTGGTGAAATTAGAACTTCTGTCGTGTTGGGTTGGATGTTTAGAAGAAAAAAAATGATGAACATGTTATATTTCTAGTTTTCTATTGTTTAATGAGATATTTTTGGGTGCTGATTATTGATCTATTTGCCTGCCTACTTTTATGCTATTTTTTTGTAAGCTGTTTTAATGCTATCATTTGAAAATATTTCTTTTTTGGTTTTGTCACTGAAAATTCTTGATATTCCTTTTCTTAAGATTCCAGTATAGTTATGAACAAGTTATCGTTATAGCTATCTCCAGTATAATGAGATATTTTTGGGACTCAATTGTTGATTTATCAGCCTTCTTAATTCTTTTATGCTATTTCTTTGTTAGTTGGTCTCATCCATTTGAAAAGATCCTTTCTTGGTTATGCCACTTAAATACTTTAATATTTCTTTCCTTTAGCTTTCATGCGTGTTTTGAGGAAAGAGGATATTCGTGCTGGGGGTATTCGCTCTTTCAGTTCGCGTGCTATTGAGGACCCACATATCACTGGTATTTCCAGTTTGCCTGCTATTGAGGACCCTCAGATCAATCGTGCGCTGAAAGACTTGATGGCTACAAGCTGGGATAACCTCCCTTCAGCAGTGGTCCATGATGCAAAGAACGCACTGTCCAAGAGTGTTGATGACAAAGAAGCCCATGATGCGTTGAAAAATGTTTTCCGAGCAGCAGAGGCTGTTGAGGAGTTTTCAGGGATTGTCATGTCCCTGAAAATGGAACTGGATGATGCTATTGGACTTAGTGGCGAGGTAATATGAATTTTCATGCTATCAATGATACTTATTTTGCAGCATTTTCCTGATTGTCTCTTATATAATGTGCTTCCTTTTGTGTTGTTGATCTAGAATGTGAGACCACTGCCTGAAGAATATCAGAACGCAATCAAGACACTCTTCACCAGGTACAATGAGTACTTGGCTGCATTTGAGCCAAAAGAGACCTATTTGAAGAAGAAAGTTGAAACGGAATTGGGATCAAAGATGATATACTTGAAAATGAGGTGTGGTGGTCTTGAAGCCGGCTGGGGAAAGGTATAATTCCTGCTCATAATGATTGATGCGGAAACTAGAAGTAGATAATACATTAGCAATGTGTCCAATCAACAACTTATCCCTTTTACTCTTGCTGTGCATTGTAAATAACCACATTTGCTTCTAAACTTCTAAAATGCGAAAAAAGTGAATAGGTTGCTGATATATATACTCACGCGCTGCATATGGTTGGGGCATAAAACAATTCATAAACCTTATAATTAGGTGAATCTGACCTGGAGTCAGGAGTGACCGAATAAAACACTTGAAAGAATATTTTCATTTTTCACTGCGAACTGTTCTTGTCGATTAGCGTGACGTTCAGGATTAGAGTTCATAATAATTGCTTTCAGCAAATGCTATTTACTGATTTTAGAAGTATTTGAACTCTGCAACTTCATATCGTGATCTATTATGTCTTTTACTGATCTTATCGTTCCTTTCCTTTCCAACGAAATGCAGGTTACAGTCCTCGGGACTTCTGGATTGTCTGGATCTTATGTTGAGCAAAGAGCATGAAATTCAAGAGACAGGCTAAGAAATATATTGCTTCGTGTCTAGATAAGCTATTGTCGCAAATAGTTTTCTTCTACATGTTTTATGTTCCTTGTGGCTTGTATGCTAAAACTCGTCGCAACATCAAGCGAATGTAATAAAGATGACGGCAAACTTCTCTGTTTTCTGATGCCACTTTGATTATTTTTTATTGTGTCGGATTGGCTTTTCATATATTTAGCTACATCTTCATAATAGTGCTAGTCTCTCAAGAGTGAGGTTTGTTTCTTGATTGCCCCAACAAAGGAATTGTTCTATGAACTATGATGTCTGTATGGTTGTTTAAAGAAATGCTATTTTGCTTTATTTTATTTTATTTTCTTTAAATGGTTAATGAAAGGCCAAAACTAACTACACAACATAATTCAAAGGTTTGGATGTTTAATCTTTATAGCAAAGTTATTATGAGTTGACACTGTAAACAATGTTGATTTAGTATTGGTATAAGAGATGTCGATTATAAATTTATAATTTTATGCATTTCTTTTTATGTTGAACAGTCTTTCCTTGGTTTTTTTTTTAAATGAATTATACATTAATATTAAATTGCTCAACCATCTTTCCTCTTTCTTCAAGTGTCGTACACTTGCCTATGAATATAATAATAAATACAAGTAGCATTTTATGTTTGGAGATGTATTACTCTATCAGTTTGGCGGAACAAATTATTTTTGCAACAGCAGCTTACAATAATACAACACCACAGCACACGTAGCCAAGAGAAGAGATAAACAGACCAACCATTGCTTAAATAAACAAAAGACAGAAATTAAGCATGGAATCAGTATCTGTGTTCATCCTCATACTTGTAGTTGTCATCATGGAATGAGTAGTTGTTAGTGAACTTGTTCATGCTCGATGCGGTCTCTCTATTACTCTGCGACCAAAACACAATAAAATAATTAAGACAAGTAATTCGTTTTCAGATGCATGTCATTCTATATATACGGACCCTTTGAATGATCTTCTCGAATGTTTCGGGGCCGTGTTCTTGAACGTACTTCTCAGCAGCAGTTATGACATCGTGGGGCTTGCTCAAGACATGGTTGATTTTGGGGACGTACCAAATGTTGACGCTCTTCTGGCGAGTAACGATGTACGGCCTCACGACGTTGTTGTACACATATGCTGCTCCACTGAAGTATGGTACGACTAACCAACAGCTGAATATGAGCTTCGCATATGCCCAGAATGGAAGCCTAATCCACCATTAGTTCAAATGACACTTGGTCTTATGCATTATAGTGGAGTATATGAGAAGAAGATGAAGGATGCGTATTCAATATTCATACCATTCAATAAGCGTTGCAAAGGTAAGCTCAAAAAGGGTGATCATGGAGTAAAGTACCCAGTAAGTAAGCCATTGCTGATCATCACCAATTGATTTCGTCTCTATCGCCCTAATTGAAGCATATCTGCACCCCCAATAATTATAATTTATAAAAAAGTAACCTTAATTTATTCTCTCTTTAGATTAAATTATTAATGCATGCGAGCAAATAAGAAAGATCCCAACTAAAGCATATGATAATGAAACAATAAAAGAGAGGGAAAAAGTCAAACTTACAGAGGATAAGCCAAAGTAACGAGAGGCCTGCAATATCCAAAAACACAAATTTAAATATCAATTCAAGAATTTGTCACTCTTTCTCGATTCTCAACAAAGTCGTCTCTCTTTCTCTATCTCTCAAACACATATATAAGAAAAAGTGGAAGAATTGAAGAAATTATAGTGAGAAAAGTTACCCAGCAATAACGTCGAGATTTTCTGCCAAGAGTTTGATGAAGCTTTGTGACCCAGAGGCCCTCATTCTCCCAATTCAACCAAATGAAATTAGAGGAAGAGGACAGTATGCTTATGGAGCACATAGTGCAAATATGCTGATTTAAGAGTGTCATTCAGAATAGATTCTCATCTTTTCCTTTTCCTTTTCCTTTTGTTTTTGTTTTTGGAGAGAAAATGATTCAAAGATAGATGGAAATGGAATCATAGAAAAGCAAGTAAAGCAAAGACTAACTGGGGCGGTGTTGTGTTGTGTTGTGAATCCTAAGGTGGCAGAAAAGCAAGAGCACTAAAATAAAAGTGAAGAATTTAGCCCAACTCACTATTGGGCCGGCCCATTGTTAACTCACAACTCCTTGGGTGAAGAATAATATAATGGTATAGTATTAGTTCCTATAGATTGTGATTCAGCACTGAGGTTTAAATCCACAAATTTTACCACCACAATCTGTTACCATCTGCTCACCAACTGTTCGATTAATTTCCCCACAGGGAATTCTTCCTGCAAATTCCACTATATTAATTTCAAAATTTAGATATTCCCTCAACCGTAACAGTAATGAGGGGATTGTTCTTCAACTATGTTTCTTCTTTGAAGCATTACTCTTCATCAGCATCAAACTTGCTCAAACCCACTCACATTTTGAAGCAATCTAGAGTATTTTCGATATCCGAAATTACGGATTACTCGAAGCTAACGCATGATCAAAATCCACTTCACTTTGACCTGGAATGCGCCAAAAATGCTGGATTCAAGGATACTCCTGTTCCTGGATTGCTCGTTGCTTCCTTGTTTCCTAGGATCATTGCTTCCCATTTTGTAAGTTTTCCTTCAATTCCTGCTCAATAATCCAATTCAGCATATTAAGTTTCATTCAAGTGTTGTAAAATGCACTACATATTCTTATGTTTTAGCCAGGAGCAATTTATGTGAAGCAAACACTTGAATTTAGGTCACCGGTTTTCGTTGGAGATGATGTCGTTGGTGAAGTGCGGGCAAACAACATAAGGCAACTAAAAGATAAGTTCATGTAAGAATGAACTGGTATTTTCCTTTGTCATGTCAAGTTCCATTCTTTATTGAGAGGTTGATGCTATGGTGTTTTTGCTTCTTTGCTCCATAGGGTGAAGTTCTCCACTACATGCGTTAAAGATGACGGTGCCGTCGTGATTAGTGGTGAGGCTACTGCTCTTCTGCCCACACTGGCTGTGAATGAAGATGAAAATAAGTGACAAAGACTGCATTTGTAGCAGGTTCATTTAATTAATATGTCTTTCCTTCTTGTTTTGAATGTTATAAGAGTGTGCTTCTTCTGCTTTCTTAGTTGTTTATATATCAGTTTTTGATGAATGTATTTTGTTCTTGAAACAGTGTATGCACAAGTGTTTAGAAATTACACAAGCTTTAATAATGCATACTAAAGATTTTTTTCACATATAAATTGATATGTTGTAAGGACATAACACAATTCGATTGGAGAAGAGGACATAAAACTCCATCATTTTCAGTTATGACAGCTTCGAATAATCTTTAACAGTGTAAAAATAAATTATTAATATGTCCCTTTTAACATATTATACCACATTTTCGATTAATCCAATGACCTACACCCTGTCAACTATTATCATTTCTGGACAAAATCTCAATCCCTGTTTACCATAACAAAATATAGAATTTGGTGCAAACTGATGAAACAAACAAGAATGTCATGTTTCAGTTGCAAATAAAAGTTGTAGAACAGCTCCCACAACGGATTGCACAATGCCTAACGCACCTTTCTATATATTAATATATAAACTCACCATTTGAGCCACACCAAATTCCTTGGAAAACCCTTCTACGTTTCATCAAGATTCTACAATCTTGATCACGTTTTCATCAAAAAAGAGTCATCTCCAACTTAATCTTGATCCAAGAAAGATGAAAAACCTCCGTCCCGATGCAGTGATTGACATCGGGAAACCCGTAAACCTAACAGGTGGGGTGGGGTTTTCCGATCTCACATACTCTGTGATCAAGAAGAAAAAGGACAGCAATGGGAAGTGGGTGAAACAAGAAGCTGATCTTCTGCACAACATAACTGGCTATGCAGCAAAAGGGTGCATCACTGCTGTTATGGGGCCAAGTGGGGCCGGAAAATCAACTTTCTTGGATGGTTTAGCTGGAAGGATCGCGAGCGGAAGCCTAAGGGGGAGGGTGTCACTAGATGGAGCTGATGTTAACCCAAGCTTGATTAAGAGGACTTCAGCCTACATAATGCAGGATGATAGGCTATTTCCTATGCTTACTGTTTATGAGACACTAATGTTTGCTGCTGATTTTAGGTTAGGATCGATCTCTAGAGCTGATAAAAGGCAGCGCGTCGAGCAGCTCATTGAGAAGCTAGGTTTATCGGTACAAAAATCTACTCATATGATTGAATATATGAAGGATTAGAGTAGTTCAAATATGTGGTGGATTAGCTATTTTCTTTGTGTTCACCAAAACTGTTCATTCCTTCAAACTAGGTTCATGATATTGTCTGAAATAATGCAGTCGTCGAGGAATACTTACATAGGCGACGAAGGGACGAGAGGAGTGTCTGGTGGGGAGCGTCGAAGAGTGACAATTGGAGTGGACATCATCCACGGGCCTTCTCTCCTGTTCTTGGACGAGCCGACTTCAGGTCTTGATTCCACCAGTGCTCACAGCGTGATAGAAAAGGTTCACGACATAGCACGCTCTGGGAGCACAGTGATCCTCACGATACACCAGCCTTCGTCACGGATTCAGCTGCTGCTCGACCACCTCATCATCCTTGCTAGAGGACAGCTCATGTACCAGGGCTCGCCTAAAGATGTTGTAAGCCACCTTGGAAGGATTGGCCGCAAACTCCCAAAAGGTGAAAGCCCCATAGAATACTTCATTGATGTGGTTCAAGAGTATGATCAGTCAGAACTTGGTGTCGAGGTCTTGGCAGAATTCGCGCTTACTGGAGTTAAACCACCACAACTTGTAGACTATGAAGAGATGTCAGCTTCCATAGTCCCTTCGCCTTCCCCTGCTCCGCCGCCTAAACGGGCTGGTTTGGGAAGAGAGCCTGGTGGATTTGACCACAGTCTAAGGAGCCAGACGGGTACTCTGAGATCATGGAGTGGTAGCCAGTCCATGACCTTTACACCGACAAGAAATCATGCTGATCACAAAGTTTTAACTAAAAGAAGGTAAACTATAGTCTTGTATTTCAAGTTAAAAAGATCAATGAAGTGAGCTAACTACAAATAGTAAAATTCACAATTTATGCAATTTTTATACATACCTCAATCTATGTTTGCAGTCCAGCTCCAGGATACTACGCCTACTCCAGCGAGATTGTACAAGGAACGCCGACTCCTCATAGCAGCGATTTCAGTCTCTACGAAGAAGACTACATTACTGACAGTATGGTGCACCAAATCACCACAGATTCATATGGGCACCATGGCCCAAAATTTGCTAATTCCTTCTTCCCTGAGACGTGGATACTAATGCGGCGCAACTTTATAAACATCATGCGAACACCCGAGCTCTTCCTTTCCCGACTTGTCGTCCTTACTGTAATGGGGTGCATGATGGCAACTATGTTCTGGCACCCAGGAGACGACACTCAGGGAATCACAAACCGTCTCAGCTTCTTCATCTTCACGGTCTGCCTCTTCTTCTTCTCCTCAAACGATGCTGTTCCAGCCTTCATCCAAGAGCGCTTCATTTTCATCCGTGAAACATCCCACAATGCCTATCGTGCATCTTCCTACACTATTGCCGGGCTCATCACGTATCTCCCATTTCTGGCCCTGCAGGCAGCCGTGTATGCAGTGATCGTGTGGTTCCCGTTAAAACTTGAGGGACCATTTCCGTACTTCCTGCTCGTGCTCTACATATCACTTCTCTCTACCAACTCCTTCGTGGTATTCGTTAGCTCGGTGGTGCCCAACTACATCCTAGGATATGCAGCTGTGATTGCCTTCACTGCACTCTTCTTCCTGTTCTGTGGCTACTTCCTAAGCAGTGATGCCATGCCGAGATACTGGAAGTGGATGTATTACACTTCCACCATGACTTATCCGTACGAAGGGCTAATTATGAATGAATACCAAACTAATAATATCTTCGGACACATACCTGGGAACGCTATCCTAAAATCACTCGGCATAGGAACCGACAAGAATCTCAAGTGGCAGAGGGTTTATGTGATTCTGGGGTGGGCTGTTCTTTACAGATTTCTCTTCTACATTGTTCTGCGTTTCTTTTCAAAGAATCAAAGAAAATAGGATGTTTCTGTTGGTGTCTTAAAGCTGTAACTCTAGTCACAAAACAGTTCTTTACAGATATATGATTGCCTGAAAGTAAATAAATCTGTATGCACAGGCACAGCTGTGAGCCTATGATTGCTCAAGGTTTCAAGTAAACTGATGAATCAATGCAGAAGTATGTTTGTGCTGAAAAGAAGATCTAAGCAATGATATTTACATGTATGGAGTTCTCACTCTCCCGCTTAAAATGTCTCACTCGCCGCATTAAATATGTCTCCTACTAAAAAAGGAAACTTAACTCTTCGAAAATGGTACTTTCTATCTTTTTATTCTTTCTCCTTAATGTTCGTGCCAAACAATAACGGACAAATTGAGTGAGACGAATGTAGTAGTAAATTCTAGTGTGTGAAAATAAGAGAGCTTTCAGAGGCATCATTGACAAATATACAGACATTTCCATTTTCCATACTAATAAACCAATACTAATTTCTAGAAGCCAAGTGTTGCATCGGCATAGTCTAAAATTGGCGAAATATACATGATCTAAATAAAGATGCAGTATGAAGATTTGAACAGACTGTCAGCATCATCAAGTACTAAGCCCTCATTTCTCATGAATATCAACGACTGCTTCCATAACCATGATGAACTCCTTTTCCTAAATCAGGCTGATTTTCAAGAACTTGAGACGGCCATTTGTCGGTTGGACTGAGGTATCGAGCATGTGGTTTGCTCACTATAGAAAGATGCTTAGAACTGAATTGTTCAATACCAAAGGTGGCAAGATGTGAAGGACTTATAATTTGCCCTTGCAGTCCATTTCGCGTGGGAGGAAACACAAGAGGACTATCAGCATTTTGCAATACCTGCTCTTGGTCATGATTTTCAGGAGGGGTGATATTTAGGTCGAGTTGCAACTTAGTCTTTGAGCTGATCTCTGTCCGAAGTTTACCAATCTCAGCTTCCAAAGCAATAGTTTCATCCTTTAGGTCGCTCTTCTCAGCACTTACCTTCAATATAAATGATATAGTGTGAAGACAGTAGCTAGGAAGATTATCCGCATGATATTTTATACGATACACACTTAAAATGAGTTAAGGATAGTAGACTTACATATTGGGACTCGGACAACAAGGTGGCGTTCTCTTTTTTAAGACACTCTATCTGATCCAGCATGTCTTTCACTGTTCGAGTGGCTTCAATCAATAGAGACGCCTTACCGTTGTTTTGATCAGGTAGTTCTGAGGGAATAAATTCATCAAGGAATCAGTGATGGTTCTAAAAAGGAATATATTCATCAAGGAATCTGCTTCTGAAGTTAGATCTCTCATTTGCATTAAACATTTGGCGTTCAAAATAATTGTTTGGTTCATTAAAAGGAAAGCCTGGCCTTACCTAAAGAATTTGCTAAAGCAAGAAACAGCTCGTTCAAACTTTCACGCTTCATCTTCTCTCTCTCAGCCTTATGAATTCCTTTAGGGATCTTCCCATTATTCTTCTTGCTAGAATTGTCACTGGGAAAGGTGAGCTACAAAGATCAGATAAAATGCAGAAAATCCCCCACAGCACAAGAAGATAATATTCATTTTGCTGCAATGACAAGCTATAATCATAAATTTAGTTACTAAACTGTGAACAGTATATATATCCTCAATATGCTTAAAAGATCTTTCTGTAAAATTATGAATATATGTTTGAAGGTGTCTGTATATCTTTATACTAGTTATAATAAACTAAAATTACATTCATATGAAATTCTACTCAAATAATCCCTACGATAAATGGGAGAGCTAGGTTACTACAACATTTTGTGTTCCTTCACAGATTCCAACATTTTACATGATAAAACAATACTAGGATAAGCTTTAATCATCCAGAGCAAAATTCTCTACGTTTCCACTAAAACAATATACTACATGATAAAGAATTTTTGTGAAGGCACCTCCTTAAAGGTTTGAGATATATACACTCATCAAGCTAACTTAAACTTCTGAATTTGACATATGTACTAAACTTTCGCAGCACAAAATTCATAGGAAAAGGGAAAATGACAAGGTCTCCGCTACAACCCCAATCGAAAATCATGAAGAGTTGAAGCTTCATCCACACAAATATCTAATCTAGCTACTCAATCCAATTTAGTTTCATAAAGTGACACTATTCCTAATCAAACATATTTGACCAAGCGAGAAAAATAAAGATTAAAGTAAAAAAGCTTTGATTCAGCTCACATCCACCCTTCTATAATCTAACACATCGATCTTATATTAGAACGAGTAAGATTCAGAATGCTTGTAGAAGAGCATACCGACTCGTTGACGTCTCCATTGCCATTATCGACTTAACTATGGGATCAATATGAGTTTGAATCTAAATTCCCTGGCAAAATGCAACACCAGCTCTTAAGAATAGAGTCTACAAACACTACACATACATATAATTAAAGAATATTAAATCACCACAAGACCACGCGTAGATTATGCGTGGAGGGAAGTTTCATGTCCTCTATACTTTTATTGCATACAAAAGAAGGCTAATTTATTAGCAAAGTAAAAGCTCAATCAAAAGGGGAAATTGGCTTAGGATTGATCACACCAGAATCTATTTATTGCAGTAATTGTTTGCTTCCATTACATATTTAGCATACTCTGTCTCCAGAAAGACCCTTTTTCGCACAAACTGTGTTTTAACTAATTGGGGCTACAAAAGTTAGGAAGATGATTTTTTTTTCCTCCTAAATTCACCAACCATAAGAACAAAAACTGTTAATTCCATATGGTATAACAGAAAACACAGCTCCAATACCTATTTTCCTATTTTTCATGGGGAAACATCAAGAACAATATTACAAATTGGTAGTCAACAAGAATTAAAACCCAAGAAAAACCCATTACCAAAAGTGAAACCCAGAAAGAGATGACAGTTTCTCAATATCACGCAAATAAAATGAAGAGTTGATCGCAAGAAATTATGAAAGAAGAAATTACCCACGTAAATAGAACTTGTTAGGAAGTCAAAGATTATGCATTTTGCGAAGATGGAAGGATTCTCGCACCAGAAATTCGGAGTTGTGATTCGTTAAGAGAGAGAGAGAGCTGATGGAGCGTGTGGCAGGCACCTGCGTAGGGGCGAGCAAGGACTGAACCCAAACTCTAAAACCAAATGAACCGAATTGTTTAATAATTAAAATCAATCCGACCAAATTATTTACGAAACTAAATTAATCCAAAACGAAACTTAAAATTTGGTTTCAGTTCGATTTTCGGTTATCCAAAAACTTTAATTTTCAATGATAAATTTATTTTAATTTGCACTCAAAAATTTATGTTCAAATTATTTAAATAAAAAAATGTGTTCAATCTTGTAAATGATCGCTTACAACATGTAATAATCATTGAGAAAATTAATTTATTCAAAAAATTTTAATTTTTAAGTTTACTCATTTATATTTTATTTATTTGTTAACTTTCTTTTTGATAATACGTTTTAATTTCATGATAATTCCTTAGAATTTTGAACTTGTGATTATCCTATAAATGAGATTTTACAACAAATTCTATTTAAGTTTAGATATTATATTTCTTTATTTTATTTTATAATATAATATATTATAAAATTCAGTCGGTTCAGTTATTAACTGAACCGTTTTACTAAAAATCGATCTGAACCGTAAAAATTTTGGTTCCAAGAAATTAAAATCAAATCAAATCCAAATATTTTAAAATCGATCTAAACCGACCAAACATTAACGGTTCGGTTTGATTTTTCGATTTGGTTCGATTTTTACTCACCCCTACCGGCGAGTAGGAGACATCGAAAGAGGACGAAGCGAAGAAGGGTGCCACGCTGGCAGTATCTTTTGTCGTTTAGTATAAGCCACGCACGTGCCTACAAAGGATATCCACGTGCTTTTACTTCTCTATACTTCCATCTCACCTCCCTCAGTTTTAGCTATATATTCGAATTTTGCTTCTTTTTTAGGTGCATCTCCAATTCTCCATTTTAGATTTGTAGATAATTTGGCTACAAAGGATGGCATCAACTAGTGTTTACTAGGGTTGTGCAAATTCGGACCGAATCTGTTAAATCGATTGGAATCGGTGGTTTCTATTCAATTTAGAATCAATTATATATTGACATAATCCGAATTTAATCATTTTTTAGGATTGACGATGTATCTTTATACATCGAGTCAGCACGTCCGTTTCACACATTTCATGGGTCTTACGCAAATATTAAAAAGAATGGCCACTTATACGCTATCGAATTTTCAATGAAAAAAGCTTTAATTTTTGTTCTATATATTAATATATTTTTAAAAATTTTGGGACCCACATTTGGCCTGAGTCCTAAGCGATTGGCTACAATGTTTATGCTCAGGATTGACCTTACACATCGGTCTCGGTCAAAATCCATTCAAACCTGTTGGACTTAGAATCGACTCATAAAATTTTAAATATATTTTTTAATAAAAATATTATAGATTTTATTCACTTTATGGATTAATTTAATATTTATATATATATTATAATCAATATCACTCATGTAACATGAGCACTAAAAATTAGATATATTTTAACATGTAAAATTATACTAGTACATATAGTCTCACAATCAATTGTTTAATTATATTATGATTTAATATTGATTGAAAAGTTTTAATTAATCGATCATTTATTTCATAACTTAATAATTGAGTAAATTAAAAAATTTAATAAAATAAAATTCTATGTTAACTATTTTTTTTTAACTCTTAGTCAATTAATATTAGTCAAAATTTTAGCACATATTCAAATTAATAACGAATGAAATTGAAATTTAAGATAAATATGAATGGTGGGTTGTGATTATGCCATATGCAACCAAGAATTAAAGAGAGGATTTTAAAATATATTAATCATTAAGCAATTTAAAATTAATAAAATAATTGTTTAATAAAAATATAGGAGTAATTATTATTTGGTCAACTAATTAATTGGATAAATTAAATTGTGAAGTGAAATATATATGTATATATATATATGGGGTAATAGGTAAAATTACCCACTTTTATAAAATAAAGATAAAAAATACCCACTTAAAAATAAAAGATAAAAAATACCCACTTTTTATAATAGCATGATGAATTTCATGTGCTCAAAATGGGTATTTTAGCATTTACCCCTATATATATTTAGTATTTATTTAGATTCAACAATAGTTGAAGTTCTATCTAAAATTAAGGTGGGATATAAAATTTTAGTAAATATTATAATTAATAATTAAAATTTTGTTTTTTAATATATATATAAGAATGGTGGATTGTGGTGGTGTCACATAGTCCATGAATTAAGTGGATGACTTTAAAATGTATTTATATTAGATATTATATGAATTAAACTAATCCAAATCTATTATTAATTATATAATTACCAAAATTATTTTTGATTTATAATATATAAGGTATACATTAAATTATATATATTCCAATTTTAATCAAATAATTAACTAAATATGACTACATCATGATTGTTTACTATATAATAATATTATTAAACCATATTAAGTAAATGACCATATATAAGATATTAATTTTGCAATTATTAAAATAATTTTTTATCTATATAATATATAAGGTATACATTGAATTTTGTACATTGCAACTTTGAGCGAATAACTAATTAAATAAGACTACAATCATGATGAATTAATTATACAATTATCTAAAACAAACCACTCACTCAGAAATCATTTATAAATTATTTCTAAATCACTGAATTATATGTATTGAAATATTGACTAAATCTATATATATATAAAAATAAACATTAACAGGATTCGATCTATATACCTTTCATAAGAAAGACTATACTGTGAACCAATAGAGTAACAAGATAACTTGAGCATTAAAAAAATCATAATATACATGTACAACTGAATCTGGTTTATGTTTAGCGTTTAGCTTATTAATTTTTTAAATTTTATAGATTATTTTCTCTCTCATATAACACATTTCTCCTAAAATTATTTATTTTTTTCGTAAAAATATTTGCAATATTATGCATATTAAATTAAAGATCTCGACAATACATTTAATTTGATATATGTTATATAAAATATAAATTTAATATAAAAAATTATAACACATTAGTAAATTGAAAATAATTATATGTATACATATTCTTATACATATAATATATTTTAATAAATTATAATGTTCCTAATTATAAAGTTGAATACTCTTTATAATATGTTTTAATATTATGCATGAAGATAAATTAGACATAGTGTCTCAATCTATTTTTACTATAAAATTTCAATGTTATCTAATATGTTTTCCTAATTTTATTTTCTTACATCTAAGTTTAATTTATTTAGTACTAAAAACTTGTCATATTTGATCAATTTATATAATTGTTTTTAATATTTAATACTAATAATTATAATCAATTTGTATTGTTGATAAATTCAACACTAACATATATTGATTTTGTCTCACTTATTTAAACACATTTTCCTTTTTGAGTTGTCTCACTTATTTAGACACATTTCTTTATTTAGCAAATTATAAAGCACAAACCATGTTCTTCAAAAAATATTACAACTAAATATTAATATCAATGTGAAAAGTAAATTAATTTAAATAAGTGAGACGAAAGGCGTATAGTTTTTTAAAAAATATTAATTTTAATATATTATTATAAATATTAATTAAATACTAAATTTAATAGTGAAACATAGAATGGAAAACAAATGGTCATTCCATTTAGGAGCTCTATTAATTTACCAGCTCTATTAATTCGCTGTTACATAAAATTATGTCAAATATTTATTATTATATAAAAAAATTAGAATTTCACAACAAAATATAACGACAAATAATAATGAGTTCAAATATATTTATTATGATTTTTTTATCAATATACACATATGTTTAAATAGTTATGTAATATTATCTTATTTTTTTTAATTTTAATGTGTTGTTATAAATTAATAAAAAATGACTCTTTATAAAATAAGAAATTGAATGAGGTAAAATAAATCGAAGTTATTGTATCAAATCGTTGATTCTGTTCTCAAATTTTGAAATTGTAACCGAATTCTCCCCGACATAGTAACAATTGAGAAGAGTACTATCGATAACGGTTTTAAAACCACCAAATAAAATTGAATTACAATATTTTTGATTTCTTTAAGTATCTATATTATAAATTATTTATAAATAGATTATAAACTCGTGCATAGCACGGGTGCAATACCTAGTAATTTATAAAATAGGACTGCAATCATGATTTATTACTATATAAAAATAGAATTAAATCATACTAGTTAAATTACCATATATAAAATATTAATTTTTGTTGGAAAAAATGTTTTTTGAGATAAATATGAATGAATGCTTTTAGTGATGCCACGTAGGCTTTAGATTAATGAGAGTGGTTCAATATGTATTCGTATTATATATTATATAAATATTTTATTGGATGTGAATAATTTATTTAAATTATGGATTTGTAATACTATTTATACTTTTATGTCAATGATTAATTGATTTCATATAATATTATTCTAAAAATTCTCAAAATATTGTGTGCCATCTAATGTAATAAATTATTTAAATTAGTTGCTTACTTGCTTAATTGGAATGATGCATAAAAGATATGAGTTGAATTCAGTACTTGTTTAGACCAAAAAATACATAAGTTTATATGTATTTAATTAACATAACAAGTAATCAAGAATGTGAATTTTTGGAATTGAAGAAAAAAAAAGGTTAACTATAATAAAATATGTTTATGTATATATTTTTATTAAATCAATTATGGAAATATATGTATGGAACTAATATATAAATATATTTTTTTATATTTATGGAAATGATATTTAAATATGAAATAATATATAATCTAATATGTGATATACATAAAAATACAAATATCACATAAATATCATATACGTACATGGTAATAAAAATTCAATTAAGTATCAAAATATGCTCATCAAAAGATAATACATGTAAACTATAATAAAATATATTTAAAATATCTACCACTAATAGACAAATTAATATATGACAAATAATGAAGCTTGATTTTATTCCCTAATAATAATATACATGAATTTGCAACAAAAATCATCACTATATTAATATATCATCACTATATTTTTTATTTATATTAATAAAAATGATACTTAAATATGAAATAATGTAAAATCTAATATATATATACATATATAAAGAAGATTATACACTAATTTATATTTATATATTATTTCATTGAAAATATTTTTCTTCAATTTTTTATTATCTATATTGAATATATATATATATATGTATGTGTGAATTTTTCGAATAATAAAATGATTAAAAATATGATATAATCGTCATAGAAATAATAGATTTATTAAAATTTTCATTTGAAATAATGTGAATTCTAGAAATTTTCATTATAATTGAAAATGTCGTTTATATTTTTATTAATTAGTTATTAAAATATATGTATCAAATTAATATATATATATATATTATATTTATGAAAATGATACTTAAATATAGAATAATATATAATCTAATATGTTATATAAATTGAAATGAAAATAAAACATAAATATCATATGCATGCATGGTAATAAGACTATACAATATTATATATGATTGATATGATTTTTTTAATCTAAAAATTTGAGAATATAGGTAAATATGGATGAAGTGATTTTGGAGAATTACAATCATAATCGCACCAATAATATATAGGTTTCGTACATCTTTATATTATTTTTCTTAATTGTATTAATATTATATAGATTTGGTACATTCTTATATTATTTTTCTCAAAGCGATTTCCCATTATTCACAAAAAGATAATAATCATGAAATCCAAATATAAAAAATGATAAATATAAAAAGGGATTCATATTTCTTTCAAATCATAACAACATTCACAAAGTTCTCATTTTTGCGAACAAAACAATGACTACTCTTTGTCGCAACAATTGTTTCATTGTTGAGTGCTTTATTGACTATAGTCATTGTTTTGAGCAATATGGTATCTAAAGGCTTGTTCCATCTGGTCCAAACAGACAAGAGCCTCCCGAACTAATGAGTTCTCCCCCTTCCAAAAGGCTTGTTCCGTCAGGTCCCAATAGACAAGAGTCTCCAAACTCAATCAATTTCCCTCCTTCCAAAAGGTTTGTTCCATCAGGTCCTAATAGACAAGAGTCTCCAAACCCAATCAATTTTCCCCCTTCCAAAAGATTTGTTCCGTCAGGTCCCAATAGACAAGAGTCTCCCGACCCAATCTATTCTCCCCCTGTTAAAAGGTTTGTTCCGTTAGGTCCCAATAGACAAGAGTCTCCCGATCCAATTAATTATCCCCTATTTTAGTACAATTATGATTACCAAAAGCTAGTTCGGGGCGGAAACAATTACTTCACTACCATCTTTTAAGTGATTTTGGTTACAAAAATAAATTCGTAAAGATTCAAATCCAATAACTTCTCCTGCAAAAAAAACTTTTAATAATATTGAGCTATGTTCTCAATATAAGCTCCAAATTATTAGAGTTTTGTAATTTTTTAATTTCTAATAATAAACTATGAATCATTACTTGTGTTATTGAAAATGTCTTCATATATAATGCAAAAGTATGTATATTTATTGTGTGTTGAACCATGAAAATTTTATTTTCCCTTATGTGCAACAAATGACAACTAACACTAATTATAATGTATATTCACTAAATAGTATGTTTCATAAGACAACTAACATTAAAGTAACATACTAAATAACATATAATATCATCCCCTATCACTTCAAATCATCTTAATTTGATATTTTAATTGATTCTCGACTTCATTTGAAGTTCTTATAATTTCTAATAGCACCATCTTTATCACTTAAAAGATAAAGATAACAATATAAATAAAAATTTACCATAAATATATGATATACATAGAAATAAAAATATAACATAAATATCATAAACATGCATACATGGTAATAAATTTTCAATTATAAAAATATACTCATCAAAAGATAATACATGTAAACTATAAAAAAAAAATATATTAAAAATATCTACTAACTAATATACAAGTTAATACGTGTTCAATAATGAAGCTGCTTTCGTTCCCTAATAATGATATACATGAATATTCCCTTTTATGTTATGAAATCACTCCATAATGTAGTGCCATCAGTAACATTTACAAATACATGGTTTTCAATCTAAAGAACTAAATAATAATTCAATAATCAGTCTCCCATGCTATTGCTTAGTGAACTTTCGATGATTTTCATTGTTGATAAAATTCTTCCAACTACAATAGTGACAACATATAAAGTCAAACACAACTTAATCAATAGCTAAACCAACATAAAATATCATACTTGATCATAAAAATATAATCTTTTGAGCAAGATCTCTAGTCTCTTATAATTTAAAGAACTTTTCATCTTTGCACCCATCTAATATAAAGTTCTTAAGTTGACTTTCAAGTTTTTATATAACATTTTTAGAAATTTCAAATGTTTAGAATTTTGTAAAGCGAAGTATTTTCTTGTATCAAATGTAGAAATTAAATCTCTAAATCTAATCATGACATGCACAAAAGTAATGTGTTGACTTTGTAAGTTGATAGTACTTGGAATTCGTTAGATTACCCGTAATGGTGACTTTGGTTGATATGTAAATATGACAAATTAGTTAAATAAATAAAATAAATAGTAAATTCATTAAAAGTCATGATCCAAGTTGGATAGTGACCCTCAAATCATGACTTTTTGCTTCTTTATTGTGTCATGTGTCAATGAAAGTATGAGAAAATAATAATTTAATTAAAAATTAAGTCAAGAGAAAGTCAGCAACGAGAATAGTCTTACTTTCTCAACTCTACTTCTTCCTCTTCACCGAGATGCATACTCATCTTCCACATATAGCATATGTATCTCATTTGAGCTGTAAAACTTAGAAACTTCATCTACCAAGTTAGCCTAACCTTTATTCCTCATTCTTGCAAACACGTTTCTGCTAATTTTGGTGATATGTTATGCCGTTGCTGCACTCGCTAGCTATCGATCACTCATTGAAGGAACATATCCAATGATAGAGGCGAACAATCAAGAATATTACACTTATAGCCCTCATTCCTACATAGCTATCTGGCACTTCATTCTGTTATGGTATCATAACATGATCGAAGTGGGAGAATAGGGGCCCTCCTTAAATTGCTAGGTCAAAATCTAGACATTTATCTTTTTATTCGTTGGAGAAAAAGGTTGCACTCATTCCTCTTTTTTTAAGTCTAGAGGACCACGAGCACAACTTAATATGCTCACAGCTGATGTGGCATGTCACATCAGCACACGAGTCACTATATTTTTTATTTTTAAAATTATCATTTTATATTGAATAATATTAAATTATGTTCTAATCAATAAATCATAGTCCGGAAGTGAAAATTAATAATAAAAATTTTAAAAATGTTAATATTTATGTACAAGGCATGCCACATTTTTCGCGGACACATTAATCTCACACGCCGCGGGCAGGTGAACATTTTCGCCTCTTCTGTTCAAGAAATACGAGATGAAAAAGGTTGCTTTTCTATATTATCATTAATCATTAATATTGGGCTTAAAATAAATTGGTGGTGATGAAGGATGGCTTAATTATTGGATTAGTAAGTCCATGATCAATCTGTATGAGCTCACATTTGCAATTCTTATTATTAAGTGGTATGAATATGCATGATCAGTCTTGTATATATAATTCGTTCCTAATGTTAACATACAGCAGATGATGTGTTTGAAAGATCATGCATGTTCATCTGCTGGTCTGGTTAGTCACACCATACGAGCATCATATCATTATCATATGCTTGCAACCATACTTTAGGGGTTCGCGCCTTCACCCTCATAACTACTGCAAAAAATTACGATAAAGGAAATTAATCACCCGTCCACAAAAAGTATGTTGTGAGAGAATCGACACAGATAAAAAAAAAATATACATTTTTGGTAAACGGCCCAAATAATCAATAACATTACACATTTTTGGACCGAATGAGTAATTGTTTAAATACTAAAAATATCTAATAATCTAAGCCTCCCTTTGAATGTTAATTTTGTAAATATGTCCAATTTCAATGGCAATTCTAAAACCACAAGAAACGTGTCCCACTATTAATCAAGTTTGATATAATTTAATTTTTAAATAACAATATTTATCAATAACAAAACACATTCAATAGAATATTTTACATTAATCACTCACTACTAATTTGAACAATGAATCATTTGTCTAGAGATAAATGTTATCTTAAAATAATAATCAATATTAAATAAATAAATAATTTTTACAAAATCAATACAATTCTCATTAATCATTCTTATTTAATAATTTAATATTTAGAAAATTTGTATTTACATCTATATATATAAACCATGAAATATTTAATTTGATTTCAATCTTATTAATAATATTGTAAATAATTTCAATTTTAATGACAAATATAAATCCATATATTAAAGTAAATATTTGTTAAAGTATAAATCAAATAAATATGTTTATTTTCTTTCTCTCTTATAATACTCCCACTAAAATTATATTGTTTCGTTAGTGAAAATATTTGCAATACACATTTAAATTAAAGATTTGACAAGAATTTTAATTTGAAATATAATATATAAAAAATAAATTTAGTATGTAAAAATTATGATCAATTAACAAATTAGAAATATTATATATATACATATAATTATTATATAAAGTTGCATGATATGATACGTGTAATTTATATTATTATTTTTCACTTTTCATTTTCTTCTTCTATTATTATTATTAAAATTTGTATTTATTATTTGAAAAATGCATTTTTTTTTATTAATACATATCACAACAAAAAAAAAAGGTTTCTGGCGACGGATTTTTTCCGTCGTTAGCCCGAGAATTCCGTCGTCTCGGAGGGCTAACGACGGATCTAACGACGGAATTTTCCGTCTGTATTTCCTTCGTCGTTAGCACCACTAACGACGAAAATTAAAGTCCGTCGTTAGCTAACGACGGAATTTGTCCGTCGTTACTAACGACGGATTGCATTCCGTCGTTAGATTGCCTCCGGTGGTCGTCGACGTCGCCGGAAAGCTAACGACGGACTTAGCGACGGATTATCTAGCGACGGACTTAGCGGCGGATTATCTAGCGACGGATTTTTCCGTCGTTAGTTTAATTATTTTTTTTTTAAAATTTAAATTTTTTTTATTTTTTTATTTTTTTTTTGTTTTTTTATGATTAATAATGAAAACAAATATACAAGTAAAATAGATAACTTGGGCTAATAAAATAAGTAATTAAATTTATTTAAAATTTCGTACTTAAGTTAACAATTCCTACAATATATTTTTCAAACTCATAAGATTCTATCTAATACAAGGATGTTTATTTACAAACGATAATGTGCAACTAACTTCACTTCACACAAATATGGTGTCAAGATACGAACAAGCCTCGAGTAATTATCATCCTAATTAACCTGCAAGATGAAAAAAAAAGAACTTAAATTCTGTAATGTCACTTGTAAACATATAAAGATAATTAGAATAGTAAAATATATCAACTATAGGGCAAAACATGATTTTATAATTTCAAATCTAAAATTGTCATAAAGCCTAATTGATAATCCATTCACCTTAAATATATTTACTTACATCTTTTCATTCACCAATTTGGACCAGAAATTCAGGTGCTCATAGAATCCGTGCTACAAATACCATGACTAATGTAACCTGCAAATCAAATATACGGAGTAGACAAACAGTAACCTAGCATAGCACGACTAAGAGCTACAGACTAATCAAAAGGGAAAGAACAAACACACCAGAATCTGGCAGAACCTAAACAGAAGGGTGCATGAACCTCAACAGTGTATTGAACTTTTTCATCTTCTATGGAACAAGAACATCTTAGCACACCTCCTGTGACAAGGCACTCAACAATATCCACGTCTACATTTCAAAAAGAAAAAAAAAATCTATGTGGAAAGGGAACCAAGCAGCAAACCAGAACATCCTTTCAATGAGAGTGAATAGAAAACCATCCAAGATCGACTTCTGTAGATTGAATAGTACAAGTGTAAGCGATGTGGAAACATCTAGATAGAAGAAATGATTTAGTTGAAATCAAATACTACACTCCCTCTGCCACTATTAATCAGGCATTCATTGCAGATCTTCTGTTTCACCGAGAAATCCAAGTCCACCCATTATAGACAATGTGAGCACAAAACACAACCTCAAAAAACGCCAACAATCCAAAGACAATGCAGATGTTAATCTAAATAATGTTAACCAATTACATTCTAGATAACCGACATTAGCCTTACCCACATAGTAGCACTTAAATCTCCTTAATTCACTGTAATCTGAGCTGCACACTAAATAAATGGAGACAAAAAATAACCTAGCAATGACAATTAAATTAACAACATAAACAATTAATTAAATTTATAACTAATTAAGAAATTAGACATAAATTTAATATAAACAAAGTATTCGATTATTAAATGCAACAATTATTAATCTAAATTATTCTAAATTAGTCTAAATTGTTCAATTATTATATGCAACAATTAACCTATTAATCTAAATCAAGATAATCCTAAACAATTTGACCTAAAGAATTATTAATCTAATTTAGTATAAATAATTTTAAACAAGTAATTGACCTAAAGATAAATTATTAATTCCACAAAAATTCAACAATTGTTGATTTAATCAACAAAATTACATGTAATTAATTACCTACATTAAATCTAATTAACTAAATTACATCTAATTAACCTACATTACATCTAATTAACTAAATTACATATTAATTAACTAAATTACATCTAATCTAAATTATTCTAATTAATAATTAAACAATTAACCTAAATTATTCAAATCTAATAAGTATAATTAACTAATCTAATTAACAATTTAACATAACATAATTAAATTAAAAATATTAAATTATAGAGTATTAATTACATACCTTTCACCGGAGAAGGAGACGGCGCCGGAACGGCAAAAGGCGGTTCCGGTAATTACAAATTATCTAACATGATTACCAATTGTCTAACACACTTAACACAATTAACAATTACACAATTTAATTGTCAAACACAAATAACAATTACAAATAATCAAATTAACAATTATAATTATACAATTAATTATCAATTACACAATTAACAATTTAATTAAAAATTAACACTAATTTAAATAACTAAACTAATTAAATTAAAAACTACTTAAATAATTAAACTAATTAAACAATTAAACTATTTAAATAAACCTATACTAATTAACAATCAATTAACATTAATTGAATTAAACACTAAAACCACAATTATCAAACAATTATCAAACACATACTAAACACTAAATAAACTATTTAACAATTATGAAACACTAATTAACTTATTTAAACAACAATTAACAAAATAAATAATAAAATTTATCAAATAATTAAGAAAATTAAAAAAAAAATCAAAAAAACATACCTGGGGAGTGGAGAGGCAACGGCAGAGCAGCGGCGACGGCGAGCAGCGGCGGGGATGCGGTGGAGAGGGGGCGGCAGCTTCTTCCCGGCGAATAAATGGCACCAAAGTCACAAATTGAGAAAAATAAAGAAAGAGGGGGATGGGAAATGGAAGAAATTAACTTACCTGGTTGTTGGGAGCTTCGATTCGCCGGAGGAAGCTTGGAATCGCCGGAGAAGAGGGAGGAAACGCGTATGTCGGTCTGTTTTCGCGAAATGGGATGAAACCCGATTTAAAGGGCTGGACGACGGACTTAGCGACGGAAAAGTCCGTCGTCCAGTAATAAAAAATTAAAATAAATTATTAATGTTAAAGACGGACTTTTCCATCGTTAAGTCCGTCGTTAACATTAATAATTTTTTTTTTAATTTTTTATTGCTGGACGACGGACTTTTCCGTCGCTAAGTCCGTCGTTAGCTTTGGCGCCTACTTCCGCGCCAAAATATCAGTCGCCAGTCCGTCGTCAGCCATTTTTTGGAGATCCGTCGCCAGTCCGTCGTTAGCTGACGACAGAATGTGAATCCGTCGTCAGATCCGTCGCCAGTTTGATGTTTTTTTGTAGTGTATATTATATAAAATTAGAATATATATATTATTAAGATAAAATTATACTCCCTCCGTCCACCAATGTTTGTTACGTTTTGTCATTTTGGGCCGTCCACCAATATTTGTTACGTTTTGCCATTTTCCATTTATATCACACACACTTCAATTAAATAATAATAACAAGTGAGACCCAAACTCCACTAACTACATTTCTCCATCTAAAGTCAAAACACTACATTAAAACACGTGCCTAGTCAAAATGTAATAAACATTCATGGACGGAGACAGTAGTATTTAATTAGTAATAGATATATGATATATGAAAAATGTATAAATAAAGATATAAGAATATTATATATGTTGTGATAATTAATTTAATCATGATTTAATTAAAATTAACATAATTTAATATATTAAATAAATTTTCAAATAATAACTATTATAAAATCTATACTATATATAATAGGAAATATCAAATTTGATTTCAATTTTAATGATGATTTTGTAATCACTTTGAACTTATTTGTCATTAGTAGTTAAATAATTATTAATATAATTACATTTAAAATTCATATAAAAATATAAAAAATGACTAGAATTTTTTGTTTGTATTTATTCTATTTTGTTTGAAAAAATATTATATTTCGTTAGTAAAAATATGTGCAATATGCTTTAAAGTTAATTTGTAGATAATATCATAACATTAGCACATGAGGAAATTATCATGTTATCATGTAAATTGATAATTTTACTTATTACCCATTTGGAATTTTGTAGAGTTATTATTGTCATACAATTATGGAGGTGGTTAAATATATACAATATATATTTTAAATTAAAGATCGTGAAAAATATATTTAATTTTATATATGATATATAAAAAAATAAATTTAAAATAAACAAGTTATGACTATTTAAATATCAAAATAATTATATATTCATATATATATAGGGTTATGTTCACATGATGGGTGATAAATAAGAATAGACGTATGTCTCAATCTATTTTTAATCAATTGTTGATATTGATTAAATTAAATTAAAATATTTTTTATTATTTTAGAAATGTGAAAGTCAATTTATAAATTAAAGTTAATTTTTAAATAATACTTTGTATCATAACATGAGCACATGTCATGTTATCATGTAAAGTCAATTTATAAATTAAAGTTAATTTTACTTATTACCCATTTCAAATTTATTAATACAAATTATTTTTAAATATTATATCCGTATTTTTTCATCTAGACATAATTAATATTGATATTTTATTTTCTCTATATTTTTATTTTTTAATATTAATAATATGCACTATAACTATATAAATAATAAGAAAATTAAACATCATTTAACCATTTTTATTTTATGTTAACATTTTAATTCTTTAATTTTTTTGATTATAACCGTACACAATAAATTAGAAGGATTAAAGCAATAAACAAATATTAATTAAGCATTTGTTAATTTTTTACACTAACATATCTGCAATATATTTTTAATAAATCATTTATTTTATTTTTCTTTACATGTTTATACTTAGTGTATAATATATTTATTTCTAACAATCATGCTCCATTAAAATTACGAAAAATGATACTTTTTTTTAGTTTAAATTTGTATGTATAATATATTTGAAGAGAATTATTAATTTAACAATCGTATTGTAGATTGTTGATGAGATAACTATTTTATTATTGCGACATAATTTAAAATATAATATAATTAGAGTTACTTTTCTTATTTTTAATTCTTACCGTGCATAGCACGGGTGCACAAACTAGTGTAAATAACACACCATAATATCTTATTTTGTACAAAATGTATAGAAACACATAACCTGTATATAAGATCAAAGTCTGGCATAAGTCGTAACAATATGTGTGATAAATAGAGCAGTCAAAATTGGTCCGGCCCGATGGGCTTACCTAGCCCACCCGTAATTAAGACCGAATTGAGCTCAAAATATAGAAGTTCAAAAGGTTTCGGGCCGAACTAGTCTGGCCCATTGACCCAACGGGCACATGGGCTTTAGACCAAAAAGCTCGATGAGCTTCGTGCCAATTTGGCCCGCTCATACTTTTAATATTATTTTAATTTTTTTTCCATAATATTTAATATACATTACTCTTGTAATAACTATATTTTTAATGTCTTATAATTTAATTACGATTTATTTATAATTATATTTGTATACCATTTAGAAACATTATATTTTATTTGATTTTATTACAAACTTACTTTTTTTACTCTAATTAATAGGAATACTAAAATAAATCAACAAAATTATATTAAATATAATAATATATTAAACTTATATCTTGATGTAATTTTATTTATTTATTTTAGAATTTTAAAAAATACAATTAATTTGCGTTCTATTTTAAATTTATAAGAAATTTTTTTTTTAATTTATGGGCCTATTTAGCTCATTGGCCCGGTGACCCGTGATGGGCTGGGAAGGGCTTGGATTTCAGCAGCCCGACCAAATTTCGGGACAGCCTGACCCCGACACATAATTTGACTCTAGCCCGGTGGGCCAGGCCAATCACGTTTGTTTTTTTTATAGTATTAAATTTGTGGGACATTTTAGTAACTAAAACTTTATATACAATATAATACTACATCCTAACAAAGAATGAACTGTTTATTAAACTTTTTACTACTATATCTTACCAAATATGATATTTATACCTTCATTTGTAAAAGTTATCCCAATTAATATTATCTCATCCTATAATGTGTTGCAAACAAACAAGCTCTAAAATTACTACATAGTTACTTTCATTTTTATTATTATTATAATCTTTTCTTTACTATCGATTGTCCTACATAGATATATAACTACAAGTAATATATAGTTTTGATCTTTGATTTTGTAAAAATGGCAAAACGGGGCCGGTCTGCCAGCTCTTCGAAAAATTAAATCTATGTGATTTTGCACATTGATTTAACTCAGCCGTTTGAGATGACGACTAACCACGAGAGACGTTAGGCTTCTGAACAACTGAAACTGAAGTTGCAAATCTTCATTCTCCCATTCAAGGCAAGAGCAAGCAAGTCGTACTCTTCAACGTACCACAGCTCTGAAACTGTTGCCTGCAATCATAGAAAGAAAATGGAGTACTACTTATTTCATACTAGTACCTAAATCTCATGGATTTAATAGCATGACGTGACTCATCTTACACATACTCTAGTGAATGTTTGTGTGGTTCTACATGAAATGCATCATTTTATCAAATTCATAATGCAAGAAAAGGATTTGGACATATGTAACGGATTTAGAATAACTGAATGAAGTTTCATTGAAAATTTCAAAGTGCTAAAGATCAAAACAAGGTGCAACAGTTAAATATATGAGTACCTTTACTCCAGCAATCTTGTTGTTTAGTGTGCTCACGAGTTTGTGGAAAATTTGGAGATCTGACATTCTATTTTCCTCCTGAGCCGAAGAAAAGAAAGAAAAAAAACATAAAAAACCATATGAGTTGACAGAATAATAAGGATCTAAACATGCAGCATATTCCCAGTAAAATCTTCCAATTAAGTAGTCACTGTTTTGTTTGATTCAGGCACACATTTTCCATCAGACCTTCATGACATGCTCAATTTTACAAGAAAAAAGTTGAAGATAAGCAATCACTACATCTTTTGAGATATATGAGATGAAACAAGTAATGACAATCATTACCTCAGACAACTTTTTAGGGGGACCAAGAAGTCTTGCAAAGGAAGTATGAAGCATTACCACATTATACTGCAAAACATTTAAATGGCCTCAGAAAATATTATTGATGCTGAAAATCATATACAATTCTAGAGCTAAAAAGTCTAGCTTGTTTTCCCCATAGAGAGGGGGGATAAACAGCACATGAAACTTGCAAATATTCTAGAGCTATGTCAGTATGTTGACATAATTTTAAGTTTATGATTACGAATTCTTGTTTTTTGACTTCTCAAGCAGTTCTATAACACAATATTGCATATAGATTCACCTTTTCTTCATTAACATGATACATAGAAAGAAAATAAAGGGAAAGATGAATCAAGTTAATTTGGTCCTTACAAGCTGCTTTTGTGGAGCACGAGGAAGAGCAGCTTTCAATTTAGCACGAATTGTAACGGGATCTGTACCAGAGATCACCTGAGCAGAAAAAGGCATGAACGGTCACCAGTAAGAAAATGGGTCAAGCACTTCACATATACTTTTCCACCAAAAAGTATGTGCAGACAGACACTGTATGACCAATAATGTTTTACTTTATTAAGAAGTCTCACATGGAAAACACATAACAGTAACAAGTCCAAATCAAGAAATATAAATATGAACAGAAGAAGCAAATGCCTAGCAACTTTATTAGGCTAATTGATCAACCGGACTAAGACAACTAGCAAAGCTTCCATGTAAAAAAGCCTTTGCAAACTTCCAAAATCAGACATGTCATAGTAGCAATTTCACAGCGAGCCTTTTGCAGACAGTAGCAAAATATAATTAGCAGTCAATTACAGTATCATGATTCAAGAATAGACGTTAAAACATATAAACACTCCTTCTGGAATATGTTCCCACTCTCAGAAAACATGAAGAAAGGGAATAAATGTCATGTATTGAGATCAGACTCCAAATAGCAAAACTGGAGAGAGCAATTTTCTAATCTGACTAGATTTTACATGGCTGACAGTGACCTCAAAATCCCTACAACTCTTTTCCACCTTAGACCACCTAGTTCTTTTCGAATCTTCTTTATTTTCATATTCTTTTATGTACCATAAGGCAACAAAAAAGCAGCAAAAGTTGTTTAAAAGGTGGAAACTTACTAGCCATCTGTAAATTGGAAATGGTTATAGTTCCCAGGAAAACAAAAAAATTACCTGCCAACAACCTAGTAATACCCCAGTGGAGGTCAGAACAACCCTATCTAAGACAATATGCATTGGACAGATCGACTTTGAAACATCTTTTACATGACGAGCTTCATCTTCTATCTGAAAATCAAAATGTTAGTGCAAACAACGAAATATAACATGAGAAAGGAAGAAAATCTACAGTTTAAGCCCAAAAAGTTTTGTACCTCTGTTTCTGTGGCAGGGACAGGAGCTATGTGATGTGAAGCGTGGAACATGCTAAAGTGGTACATACTCGAGTTCTGAAACCAGATTGCTAACCAAAAAACTGATCAATATCCTCAACATATACAGACGTGCATTCAATACATTTTGAGATGTATCTGCTTTTATACTAAAAAGTTACTCCGTCCGTCCCACTATTTCTGACTTGGTTTGACCAAAACTATGAGTGCTTTTAGGTCATACCAAGCCAGAAATAGTGGGATAGAGGAGTATATGTTTTACTTAAGGTGCCAACAATATATATGTTCATTTCAAGTAGTGCAGCTGAAAAGTAACATCTTACCTTCACCAAAGTATGGCAAAAGAGTACTCTTTACTGCTTCCCTGCATCAATAACAAGCAAATAATGAATATCAAATATTTATTCCCCAATCAAAATCTAAGCAATGAATGAGTTTATAAAATTTAAATATCTGGAAATAAGAAAGAATAATGCTTATTCACATTGTGTCAGATGCATGTATTCTGCCATTCAGAAAGATCCATTCAACTTGAGTTCTAACAAACTATAACTCCTAAGTTTTATAAATTTAATCGTTATTCAATTGCATCAATTATATCTTCATAATCTATGGAAGATAATAATAACTCATAATATGCAAATCTTAAGCATCAAAACTCACGAGATTGGAACAGAGAACTCTGTACTTAGATGCAATACATTTGCTCGGACCGGAGGATTCGCAGCCTGCATTAGAGGAAAAGAATTAAGATTCAGTCAAAAAAGAAACAGGAACCTGTTTGAAAACTTCTTTCAACTCAATCTACTTTTATCTAACCTTAAGCACAGGCGTCAGAGTTCCATCCTTTAGAATAAAAAGATCAGAAAGAGATAATGACTGAGAAGTCTGCCCTTGTTTAAGAAAAACTGCTCCTTTCTCATCCAGCTCTTTTGCCAATTTTGTATATAGAATTGATCGCTGCTCAGCATTTGGAATGGAAGAACCTCCTACATATCAAAATATCTAGTCATATAAACTAGTAAACACAAATTCACATGGACTATTATTCATATTATGTACATATAGAACAACGTCCAGGATAACAAATTGCTAAAGTTCAACCGTAGGCACAGAATCAAGAAAGCTATAACAAAAATGGAGAATCTGACATAGACAAATGGCTTAGAAAATCCTTATAACAAATTGCTATATCCATTCATTAGAAATAAGATGAAATAACAACTCCAAAATGTGAACCACAATTCTCAATCCAATACTATAATTTGATACATATTACAAACATAACTCCAACTTCAACTCCATTCGAAAACAACTCATTATGAACACTAACTGCTATAAAAAAACTGCAACAAAGGAATAGCTTAAAATGATCATTTTCCTTTTTTTTTTCCTCTTTGTTATGCCTATAAGAAAATCAAAAGCATACGAATTGGAGTGGAACAAAGCAGCTGCAGATCAAATACACATAAAATCCAGTAAATAAATAATTATCTATTCCGCAAACTAAAATTTTATTTATTAACTATATCTAGCTACAGAAATCAAAACCCAGCAATAGAAAGAAATCTAAAAGGACAGAGGGAGAAAGATTATCTAAAATAAAAAGCACAACCCAGTTGAACAAATTTTTAATAACTTAGAGAACTTCATTCAAGCGTCATCTACAGCAAGATTTCTGGCTTCAAACACACGCAAAAACCCAGACAAAAAATCCGGTAAATAAATAAAAATGATTATATTACTTGAGACTGTGGGGCGAGTGGTTTGAGTATCCTCATGAGATGAAGAATTGTGTAGAGCCATCTGGAACAAACAGAAGAATGTAAGAACACAAATTGACCAGATTGCGGCAACCTTCACTGATCGACTCCACCAATTCTTGATTATCACTTTAGCCATCAGAATATAGTGAAATCACTAAAATGTTGCATTTATCGAATTGCACTAGTCATCGAGGGTTTGAACTTTTTCTCACACTAGTAATCAGGTGTGTTTGCATACTATGATTTCTGAAAACGATACCTCAACATTAATCAAATTTCATAATTTCACTTTCAATTTTTCCTTATTCTTTTATAATTTAAAGGGGAAATGATTTTAAAATATACCAATTATAGTCATTTTCTTAATTTTAACACGAACTATTAAACATTTCTATAAATACACGAACTTTATCATTTACTCAATTTTTGACATAATGTTGAATTTACACAAAAATTGAAACTGACATGACACAATCTATCTGACGTGAATTTTTTAAATTATTTAAAATATATGAACTTTTAACGTTATATTAATTTTAACATGAACTTTAGCACTTACTCAATTTTTGACATAAAGTTGATTTTACACAAAATCGGGACTTATGACATGAATTTTAAATTATTAATATTTTTGCTTCACTTCAATTATTAATTATTTAGCATTTAAAAATATATTCTATTCACGATTACTAAATACAAATCGAATATTTTACGGCGCCGTACTACACTTCTGCGGCCCCCGCGTCTGCCTCAACTTCCCGAGCACGTCCCCGCGCGATTACGGTGCCACCGCATAGGATTGTAAACGAATCGAATCAAATCAAATATTTTATATTAAAATTAGATTCATATTCCATTCGATGTTGATATTTGAATTATTCTATTTGATTCGAATATTTGTTTTTTTTATAAATATTTATATTTGATTTAAAATTCACGTCATAAGTCCCGATTTTTTGTAAAATTAACTTTATGTCAAAAATTGAGTAAGTACTAAAGTTCATGTTAAAATTAATACTAGAGATCCATAAGAACATCAAATTCTTTCATATTTTTACACATTATATTATCCCCTTCAAGTTGTACTAATTCTATAAAGAAAAGGAAACGAACTCCTAAAGCAAATGAGGGGTGTACCCTTTCTTCATCCAAGCAGCAAAATCCGTGCTTCAACAAACCATTTCAGCTAATAATCGATGTTGAGATCTAAGTACATTCTGTAGGCATCCCTATCTAACGAGTAGTAGCTTTTGATTAAATGAACATATTAAATAATATTATTATGAACGCTACCGCTAATTGAAGAAGAAGATTGTAAATAATCGTCTCTTTCAAATATTTTTGACCTTTTCAACTTTTTTCCCGAGCGAGATGAATTTCCTGAAGAAAACAAATACTCCATCACATATTATATATAATGTAGTTCTAATATGATCAAATTTTTATTGTAACATCTAAAAGATAAGAAAGTTAGGCTAAATTTTATATATTGCAATTCAAATTAAGTTAAAACATATTTGCAATAATTAATCATGTTTGTAATCAAAATTTAATTTATTTTAATTATAATTACATGTATTTTAGTATCTAAAATTATTTAATGAAATGTAAATTTAAAATCAAATAAAAAATAAATAAGAATAATATTTCACTATTTAAAAGATAATATTAATATGAATAAATAAAAGGTTCGTATTTACTATAAATTTTCATATTTTATAATTGATGTGCTCTACATCTCAATATCACACACATTGTACACATAAACTCTATTTAGTGAAATAGTTTGTGGAATGAACATATTTTTGGAATTACACAAAATAAATAGCCATATCATAATTGAAAACATATGATTATATTATTTACATCAGTAGCTATACAATCATACATACTTACTGGATAATATGCAAATATATATATATATATATATATATCAAAAATATATAAACCAACTAATTTACATTATAACATATTCACATATATAATATGCGTCTGTTTTTTTTTTTATATTAATAAGGAATCATATATGGATGTTAATTAGGTAGGAGTTTGTAAATAATTATATGCATATAAATAAGTGTATAAATGGGAAAATAATATAAAACTCCAATCATGTAGAAATAATTGGGGGAACAAAACCTAAATATATATAAGTAAAAAAATAGTATTATTATTATATGGAAAAATTGAAAGTTAAATATATAGTGTAACATACAATAGTATAAATAAAAATTTCAATATAGTTTGATATTTACTATAGATATAACGGTTAAAAAATACTCCCTCCTATTCAATATATCTGTCGTTTTGAATATTTGCACACATATTAAAAAAATTATTTGTTACCCACACTATCTTTTAATACTGATGATTTATATATAAATAAAATTATTATTTAATGGAGAAAGACATAAAAATGATTCTGTCTTTCGAATGATTAGGGGTAAATTTGTTAATCACATCCCAAAACGACATTTATAAAATAAATAGTTCAAAAGTCTAAAACGTCAAATAAATTGAACACCACTCATCATAGGAATGTATTTCGGTGTTTGACCACAATAATAATAAAAATTTTATTATATTAAACAATATAATCGTTATGCATTTCTTAGTGAGCATTAAATAATGTAAAAGTTCATTGCAAGCAAATAAATACATGGGCTAGGTTGGAGTCCCACTTGGAAAATAATTAAATTTCCATATTGGCAAGATGCCCCTTTTAAAGGCAATATATATAAATTAAAGCCCAATACAACAAATGAGAGTAATAGATAACAATACTACAAATAACACTAATACTGTTCAATTGAACCCAAAAAAAAAAACACTAATACTGTTCAAACCCTAAAATGTATACATTGGTTTCCAGAATTTTTCTTTCAGGAGCGGCGATTGCTTCATTTTTCTTCTTCTTCAGTTTTGTCATTTTCTTTTACTATTTTTTTCACTTTTTCTGTATTTTTGTCTATAAACTCTTAGATCATTTTTGTATATCATTTGTATACATGTTCATTAAATGGGTGTAACGGGTATGTTCCTCCACAAATATATATCTATAATTTTCATTTTCATTTCAATATTCGATGCATAATAACTTTTAACTTTTCTTCTTGTTTAATTTGAGTAATTGTCCTCAACGGATATCCAAATCGGGATCTTTTGCAAGTATCTTGACAGCTTCAATGTCTTTCTTTTTTTCTTTTCTTTCTATTTTTTCACCTAAACGGTACCTATAATAAAGTAAAATAAAAATTAATTTTTATTTTTGTAGAAAGTTATGTTTAATTTATTCATCTTACTTTTCTTTGAATTCCAGAATGTGTGGGCAGTTGTTATCCGTTATAATCTTTGTGGCATAATATGCACTTGAAATTTTCACTCACCTAATATGTCAAAAAAAATATGTCAGAAAACTATTTAACATTCTATTTATGTAATATTCAAAGAACCCACAATTTGGGGTTGAAAGAAAATACGTAAGCTTTATATTGCTAGCTCTTTTGAAGCACAGGTTTAGCCAATATAACGGAAATAAACTACATTAACTAACTGCAAATTTATTTAACGTATATTTAGCTATTAGAACTTGATACATAAAAGTAGCCATTATCATTATCATCATTTGATTTACCTATAAAATACAAGTTGGAAAGATGGCATTAAAATTTGAGTACATTAATTTTATCATCTTTCTTACGCACTTCTTAATGGTTTTTGCTATATATTTTTTATTTTTAAAATAGAATTGTTTAAACAATTAAAAGCCCATTAATTTCATAATAATATCTAAAGTGCCATTGAAATTGGATTCCAATTGCAATCCTTGTTTTAATATATAGATATAGATAACGTTAAAAGTTTATGAATTTTAAGTAATTCAAAAATCCACATCAGATAAGTTGTGTCATGTCAGTTTCGATTTTTATGTAAAGTCAACGTTATGTCAAAAATTGAGTAAGTGATAAAGTTTGTGTATTTATAAAAATATTTAATAATTCGTGTTAAAATTGAGAAAATGACTATAGTTGGTGTATTTTAAAATCATTTACCCTAATTTAAACTCTATTTTCACAAAATACCAACGAAATCGGGTCAGGGGCCCGACCCTGTCTTTTACGACCTCTAAACCTCCACGCATTTCCTAGTCCCAATTTTGCGGGGCTAATTCCTGGGCCGATATATTAATAAAATATTGGGCTTATATACTAAAATAATTTAGTTTGGGCTCATAATTCAAAAATATGTATGACTCAAACTATTAAGTTTTTGCGCTCCAAATTGTTGAGCTTAAAGCATAAATATAACGCTGATAAGAAACTATAAGCATGCATTAATATATGTTCATTTTCCAAAAAGAAAGAAAGAAAGAAGAGAAAAACTCAAATGCATAGTAAATTATGCGATAAATTCCCCATTCTATATTTTCTTTATTCTTATTATTAATTACTACTGTGTAACCCGTCCAAAATCGATGAAAATTATTTTATATTATAATTTATAAATATAAAATTTTAAATATATATTTTATGATAAAAATTTAAATATTAAAACTCTCATACGAGAAAAAAGAAAGACTGATTATTTTCAAATCAGCTCTTTCGCAGTAAGGGACAGCCTTTCCGACATATTGGTTATAACATTTGTATTTTTTTTTACATTTGAAGTTGTACGATCATATGGATAATATTTCTGATCTAATGTTGAATTACGCGATTAATATTCTTTCTCATATCTATTTTCTATTACCTCCTTTTGTTTGTTTAATTGTGATGTGGCGTGTTTCGCGTCAGGAGCATATCTTTATTCTTCAATGGCAAGGTCAGATCTTATATTAATATTAAGATAAGACAAAAGATCCATCATTTTTCGTTCCGTCCTTTCTTTCTAGCATATGTAGGATTTCCGAGGTTTTTACATGCCTCAACCTGCAATTCTAAAGTCCACTAACTAAAAATGTTATTATCTATTTAAAAATTTGAGTTTTATAATAAAATTTTAGTTATTAAAAATGCTATAATATATTTAAAGGCTTATGTTCTATAATAGTTATTTTATTATATTAAACTCAAATAATAATCATAAATATAAAAATAAAAATCTAATCACTTGTATATATGAATTATATAAGGGTGATTGAGGAAACCTAATCACTTGTATATAAGGGTGATTGAGGAAACCTAAATACATAATGCCTATATTTTTCTATAACATTTTAAGTTGTTAAAATTTGAATTTGGTATATTACAACGATTATTTTAACATTTTTTCTATTTAAAAGTGATATAAAATAGCAAAGTATTATAAATATTATTTACTATAAATTATCATATGTAGAATGTATTGATTTCGTGCTACCTTATGATTTATTAACATAATTGCAAATTTTTGCTACTTAAAAATTATATCGTTGCAAAATATATGTGTTACGTGAAGACTCATCCCGTGTAAATTTATTGGTACATAATCACTCTACGTCAAATCAAATAATGATTTTTTTTTCTGATAAAATTTTTATGTGGATCAAAAATAGGAATGACAATCGGATACGACACACACATGTAGTGGCTATCCATATCTGTTCTCATACCCGCAAGGGTATAAATGACAACTTACGTGCGATTATCTAACAGTAATAGATGTGAATTAGAGACACATTTGATATCCACGCATAGTTTCATGGGTATATTTTAATATCATTTGTATTTGTATATGGATAGTTATTTTTCTTACTCACAAAAATTATTCGCGATATACCTATGAAATATCCATCAAAATGCTCGTTCAATACTCACTCACCCACCTAATATTAATCATGTTTTTATATTTTTCTAAAAATATCCATCAAAATTCCCGTTAAAATAGTAATATTATATGTTTCACACGTTATTAATATCCACAAATGGTAGGACGATGGATACCCAAAAGGTGGTGGATGGTGGGTTTGAGGGTACTCATATTTGTTCTTTTTATATAATTCTTATATAATATAGAATGACTATTATTTTAGGTGGTTAAAATTTGATTTTTTTTTATTAAAATGACTATTTTGACATATTTCTCATATTTAAAGGTGATATAAATTGATAAATTATTAGAAATAAATGTTATTCACAGTAATTTATCTAATATAGATTGTGTTGAATAAAAATCACGTTATGTTATGATTTATTAACATAATTGCAAATTTGTGTTATTTAAAAATTATATAATTGCAAAATATAAGTGTTAAATGAAGACTTATCTCGTGAAAAATTTATTGGTATATAATCATTTTATGTTGTAATTTAAAAAATTGACTATTTTTTTGTTTGATAAAGAATAATTATTTGACCAAATATTTGATCAATTCAAATAATTAATATTATATGTTGTTTCAACTCATTTTAAACCTTCAGTACGTGGCGTTGTTTAGACCAGACCCACTGTCCGATAAAGAGACTCAGTAACGGGCACGAGAAATATTTCCAGCCGATATACTTCCAATTTATTTTATTAAATTGCTCGCAAGAGTACGAGTTCGTTATAGATTAATAAGTTGACCCTAAGTCGTATTCTCAAGGAAGGCTAAGCAGGGCTTATCTATGTTGCATAATAGAAAGCAAATAAAAAGAAGGAGTTTTGATATTTTAACTAATCTAATTAATCTATCTAGGCGAATGAAATTAAAGAATTTAAAATACGAATTACCTAGGCGAAAATTAATAAAGCGATTAAATCCTAAATCTAAGAACAAAGAATTAAGAAAACTGAATTTAAACATGCCTTGAATTGATTAATTAACATGATTGAAATGTTTGTATTAATGAATTGAAAATTAATCAAGAAAATAGTAGAAAGAAAATAGATCATAAAGCAATAAAGAAAGCAGTAAAAGAACTCACGAATGTAAAAGGTAAATAATGCATTAAAGTACTTCGGGTTTGAATCACGAACGAATCCACAACGAAATTGAAAAACGAACGGAATGAAAATCTAGACTAATGGTGTTTTCTCTCGTGGTCTAAACCCTAAAAACTAAAGTAAAAAACGTGAAGGAAGTCCTCTGCTGAGATCGCGCGTGGAGGTTTAAATAGAGTAGAAAAATCCCGCCTGGGTAGCGTCCGCTGGGAGCTAGCGAGCTCTACCTAGGCCCGCTGGAAGAATGGCCGAAGCAGGGGGCTAGCGCTCGCTAGGCCCTCTCTCTGTCTGTGACTTGGCTGCAAAGGGGTAGCGCCCGCTGCGCTACCCCAATGTTCTGTCTGCCTACAGTTTTCAGGGATCAGCGGTCGCTAGGGGGTAGCGGCCGCTAGTCCCCAGTTCTGTATTGGTCCAGTTCTTTGGCCTAGCGAGCGCTAGGGGCTAGCGCCCGCTAGGTCCATTTTCGGTCAAGCACATAATTTGCCCTTTTTTTCGTCTTTTGGTCTCGTTTCTCTTGTCAAGGCTCGTTAACCATTTTTGTCGATTTTCACCTACAATGTAGCATATAGAAAACCAAAATATCAACTTGAACAACAAACATAAGCATTATGAGACCATAAACATACTGGAAACGAGACCAAAAATGTATAAAACATATGTATTAAAAATTATATTGTGTGTGGGGTAAAAGTAGGGATGACAATCGGCCACGACATACATGAACATTTGCTATCCATATCCATACCCGTTAAATATTCGTCCACCCACTTTATATGAACTATATTTGTGTATATTTTATCTAAAATTATATATAATGTCTCTTACATTTAAATTTAATACACAAAAATCTAATATATATATGTTTTTACAACCAATTGTTTAAATCAAATTATAATTTATAAAATATTGATCAATTCAACCATTCTTACCGTAAATTATCACACACATCAAAGAACCATAAAATAAGATCAAATTGACTAAAATCGATAGGAAAAACCCAACGATTATATTTTATAAAAATATAAATTATTTTTTTTTCTTTTTATAAAATTTTTAGATTAATAAAGTTTACTAAGTTTTCAACGTGTGATGGACTAATTTGTTAGTTTAATGATATTTAAATTACACTATTGATTTAATATCTACATGATATATATTAAACTAATATGCTATGAAATAAAAAGATATGGAAAAAATTATATAGATTTTATTTACTTTATACATGAAAAATTCTACGTATAGTTTGACAACTAATTGTTGTGAGTAAAATTATGATATAATATTTATAGGAAAGTTTAAATTACTCAACTATTTATTTTATAATCTAATAATCTAGTATAATAAAATTTTCAATAAAGTCTTAATCATTTAATATTAGTCAAAATTTTAATACATATTAAAATTTATAAAATAAAATTGAGATTTAAAATAAATAAAAATGATTGATTATGGTGATGTCACATAGGACCATAAACTAAGAAGATGGCTTCAAATGTATTTATATTAATTATATATATATATATATATATTATAGATGAATATTAACTGAAATTTTAAATTAATAACAAAAATATTTCATCTCAAATTAATATATAAAAAATAATTTTAATAATTTACTAAATTAAATTTTTAAATAAAAATCATGTTATGTATTTAAAATTTAAATTATTAAAAATTTAATATTAAAAAATAAAATTTTAATTAAAATATTATTATTTGATTAAATAATTAATTGTACAATAAAATTATGATGTAGTAGAATATATAGATCGTTAGTATTTATATGATTTTAATAGTTGTTGGATTTTATATTAAATCAACGTAGGATATATATTTATAGTAAATATTAGAATTAATAATAAAAAAAAATTTGACATTTAAGATACATATATATATGTGAAATAGAATTTTTTAGTGAATTTCAATAAATATTAAAGTTAATTAAAAAATTCTAAAGAGAAAAAACCATTTAATCTAAATAAAAAAGAAACACATGAATAATCAATTAATTAGCTAGTCTATCAATCTTCATAATTAATTATATATATTATTCAATTCTCAAGAGTAAACGATGATGATTGATGAAAGCTATATATTTGCGTACCATAAATGAACAAAGCTTATTGTGGGGCCTACTATCATATCTATATTATATATTATATATAATGAGCAAAATTATTTTTAATATATATAATATATAAAGTATACATTTAACTATATATATTACAATTTTGACTGAATAATTAATTAAATATGACTATAATTATGATTAATTAATTATATAAAATATTAATTATACACTTACTTAAAATAATTATTTCTAAATTATTAAATTATATATTACTTTATATAAAATATTAATATAAATATGAAACAAAGCTTGTGAAGCCTTAGATTAAGGTGAGAACTTAATATATAATCCTGTTGAAAACATTCTTCAATCTAATGCCTTAAGTTTCTTAATATGTTCGAGTGTCCAGTAAAATAAAACCAGTAACCGGCCCTTGTCTTCTCTTACAAGTGTGAAATGATGCATTAATATTGGCCAGTCAAGAGCACTTCATATAAATATAATATTAAATTAAATTATTGAAGCCTCAACTCCCAACTTAATTAAAGCGGGCCTACTGTAGTACAGTGTTTTAATTAAATTTATAGACAGACAGAGTTCATAGTGATGAGTGAGGTTATGAATAATTCCAAAGTGGAAAATAAGGAGCAAGTAATGAAGAGAGAGGAGGGGGTGGTTGAAAAGGACAAGATCATGTTCACCATGTGTTCGACAGAATGCGCGCACAGAAAAGGACACCACCATGTCTGCTAACCGATTAACTCAAATATCTCCTTCACCTCTCATTTTCCTTACTTTTCATTTTTCTGCCTAATTATCTTTTATTCAAACATCCAATACCCTTTAATTTGGACCAACTATATACTATTATTGTTCTTGTTAAATACTCCCTCCATACCATTAAACTTGACGCACTTTTCTTATTGGACGTCCCACTAAGAATGACACATTTCATAAATAGAAAAAGTTCTCTTCAAAACGGTGTGAACCCTACCACCTTTATCACTCTTACACTACTTTATACACTCTCATTGATAACCGTGCCAGAAAAAAAGGTGGTATACTTAGTGGGACGAAGGGAGTACTAATTTTAGATATAAATTTTAATTATAAAACGTTCCTTAAAACTTAATTAAGCTTTAATAAACTTTACTAGCCAGTGAAGACACAAATTATTTGGTAAATAAAAGCTTGAGACTCATCTTATGTGGCATGCTTCAAAGCACTTATATATCTATTTATTTATTTTCTCTAATTTTTTAATTAAAAATAACATTGGTAATATTTTATATACGTGTACATATATTTCATACGCCATATATTCTTATTTCCATTGTATGTCGGAATTCTATCTCATATTTTTATATTTAATGTATACTATAAATTCGACTAATATGATAATTCACATCCATGATTCAATCAATAAAATATTATCCACCGACAAATTTAAATAAATACGTGAAAAAATTATTTTTTTCACTTCACAAATACAATAGCAAGAATTAATGTTTGAGTCGCTATAATTAATAATAAATTCTTTTCATTTATAAAGTTGAACTTTAAAATTCTACATGTTGCAGCTTTCATCCTTATAGATAAAATTGGTGTATGCACAAAGATATTTCATGGAGGTTTTTAAATCTTTGCCTAAACTGGACATGTATCACGTGCTTGACTTTGACGTTGAAGTTGAAGTACAATCCTTTTTTGAATCTATACTACGAGTCTCACATTGATTTAAAATATGGGAAGGAGCTTTAACACTTTTGAGATTATTTGACTTCCAGTGTAATTTTTCAGTCTGATGTTTTAGGGTCTAATTTTTCAACGCAACATCTGAAATCTTTCAATATACGATGTATGAAACCTCAAATTTTGATCATTTAGTCTTCTAAGTCCTTTAGTCTTGGAGTACATGTAAAATTTTGATCATTTAGTCTTCTAAGTCCTTTAGTCTTGGAGTACATGTAAATATAAATTCTCTAACATTTGAGTTTACGTAAAACAAGCTAAGGCTAAAATATGAGCTTCTGAACTTATATCATCTTTAGTTTAGGTAAAGTTTTGAAATCTATATTAAAACTCTTAAAATATTTTTCTATCATAAACTATGTATACCATATATAATAATTTTCTGATTCAGGCCGCATCTATATATCTATCTATATCTATATATATATGGAAATAGATCAAATAAAAATGGTTCTACATGAATTAACTAAAAATAAATCTTGACTGTTAAATTATTTAGATCAATAGTACAAATTAGAAGATAATTTTGGTATATATCTGATTTAAAATATTTTATCCCTGAAAACAAGGAATTTGTTATTTTTTATGACTATGATTTATTGATTAGAGTATAGTTTAATTATATCCATTGGATGAAAAATATGGATGATTCAGATGTATTTTTAATTAACAAATATATAATACTCAAAATCACTAACTCATAATTGATGAAAATTAAAAGGAGAAAAATGGGAGCTCCACTTTCAATAGACATATATAGAATAGAATCCTCAAGTAATTGATTCCTCATGCATGCACATATATATACATATATAATAAAGAATTCATCAAGGCAAGGAACTGAGGAAGAAGGTACGTATAGTAGGAATAGAAACATTGAATTAAATATCACCAACACCCACACTCAGATATATATATATATATATATATGTGTGTGTGTGTTTTTTAGGGATACACATTAATCCACAAAAATATATGTAACAAATACTTAGATAAGAAGAATAACAAAATACTTACAGAAAGAGCTCACACAGAACTCTAAATATAAAGAGGGAACAGGGACGGAGCACACCTATCCACAGCAGACACAGCGGAATAAACAAAAACTGAGAAAGAGAAAGGGTAATTTCGTTTTTTTTTTTTTTTTTTTTTTTATGTATATGGGATATATTATGAGAACAGAGAAGGATTAGAGACAAACTAAAATACTAGAGGAATCGGAAAGAGAATTCTTAGAAAAACATCTTATTAATGAAAGCTTGAGGAAAGATTGGAGATCTTGGGATGGATTTTACAATGAAGGAAGAGTGCCTTTTATAGGCATTCTTGATCTAATACAAACAAAAGAATAAAATTCTATTCTACATATTAATCATACCATAATAGAAAAAATTCTATTCTACATTACAATCAATTAGCCGACAAGGAAAACTTTGTAAAGTTGGCTAATCTTATCTTATTAGCTATAATGAGCTTCAAGACCTTCTTTTATGTAAATATGCCTTCAAGATTTTATACGTGTCCAACTCCTTCTTGTCCATCTTTCTTTCCTGTGTTATCATGGATTATATGTCAGAAATCTCTATGAGTTTCTGGAATTGTATCCATACTTTGATTATCATCTGTATCAACATAGGTAGGATCTTCGTCATTCAAGAAGTTGTTGTTGAATTCAACTGTATCTCCTTCTCCACTGAAAGGCAGATTTATGGACCAATTTCCTGTAGTCCATATTTTAATATAATGACCTTCTGCAATTAGTTTGTAGATTCCCCAATGAAAATCTGTCATGAATTTTGATTGTTGGAAGATTGTAACTTTTTTCTTATCTTCCTCAAGATCATATGGTTCCACTGTATGAAGATTTTTTAAATGTTGCCCTTCATCAATATTGTCAGTGACAATAATTGATTTTCTGGCTGGTCTGTATGAACTTTTAATAACTTCTGGAAGAGAAGCTATAACTTTACAATATGCCCTTCCTTTAGATGAAAGAGAGGCTATATTGCCAACAACTAATAGAAATTTTTCTCCAAAGCTGTTTAATAATGTATCAAGTTTTTCTGCATAACTAAATTCAATAAAATCAATCATGCCATTATGGAAATATGTAATAATTTTATCAAATGGCAGATCTGTTTTATTGAGATTTATTTGGAGCATTAGTAACCCAGAAACTTTAAAATGATCTACCATTTCGGTATACTCATTTAAAAGTTTAGTTTGTCCAACACTATCATTTGTATAATTTATTCTGGGTTTTTGTACCACTGATACTCCTTCCAGTTGTGAAAAATATATGTTCAAAATTTCTTCTTGAAGAGACATAAGATAGTCAGGAAATTCTTCAAGAATTTTTTCATTTATAACTTCTTCCAACTCTGGAATTTTATCAAAAATGGGTTCAAGAGTTTCTTTTAGGGGAAGATCAAGAACCCTTGCTTTAAAACTTTCAAAACTTCGCTGAGGAATTTTAAACTCTTTTTCTCCTTTTTTAAGGGAATTCCTCAGGTTTAACACTTTATTTTCTAATCTAGAGATTTCATTTTTTAAGGTTAAAATCTCTTTATTTTTTGATAAATTTTCATTTTTTATTTTTTCTTTTTCTAAAAAAATATTTAAATTTTCTTTTTCTTTTGTAACTAATTGAGCTTCCAATTTTCTAATAACAGTCTGTTGTGACTGTATTAGTTCACTCGGATTTTCTTTAGCTACATCAGCAAAACTTTTAACCTTTTCAGGTTCTATGTAAAAATTAAGTCCCAAAGATTCTCTAGCACTTGCTAGAGCTTCTTTAAAACTATAAAAACCTTTGAAAATAGGGCTTGGGCACATAATATGTTTTCTTACTGTATTAAAATCATTAAAAAGCCCAATTTTTGTCCCTCTAAAAATCACATAATGTGAAAACTTTCTTTTATTTTCAGGAACAATATTCTTTTGTTCACTAAAATAAAAGCTTAAAGCATTTAAAACTTGAACTTTGAAAGAAGTGGCTTGAGAAACTGTTTTAATATGCCACAAATTATCAAGCAAACATTGCTGCTTTTTTGTAACTTCAGATCCATAAGCTGTTCTAAATTTTTTCAAAGGATCAAAGCATATTGGTAATGTAA
>JAPKLX010000011.1:2549448-2590109 GCA_026898415.1 Leonotis leonurus
TGTTGGTTTTAATTTTTCTCGCGATCTACGGCCGTTCGTTTGCGATTTTGTGCACGTCGATCTGGTGGTACTTCGCTTCGACGATATCCGGATGTAGCACGGCGGCGGCTGGTGGTGGTGGTGAGAGGAAGTAATTATCAATGCAAGAATTTAACTGTAACTGAAGTAATGCAAAATCGTAGCCTGGTTCAATGCAAATTGTTCAATTCCGTAATGCAACAATGATAATATACCAACAATGAAACAAAGTAATTATCAATGCAGCAATGTAACTGAATTAATGCAAAACTATATACTGGTTCAATGCAAATTGTTCATTTCCGTAATGCAACAATGAAAATATACCAACAATGTAACTGAATCTCATTTAATTGATGAATATGTGTTAAATTCGTTTTAAATTCGTAGTAAATTCATAAAAATGTGTTAAAATCGTCACGTATATATTACACTGGAGTTATGTTCTATGTTCTAACGCAAAATATCAATCACTTTGATATTTACAATGCACACATCTATATATAACAGTACAGAACTTGTTATTTGACAATTCAATTATACAAACATGTATACTGATCTTCCACCAAACCACAATCAAACTGCATTTCACTACTCTCAATCATCGGTTTGATTTTTATTCATGTTCAATCGCTGCTAATATTATGTGTTAATTTGGTATTAAATTCACAAATCTCATAAATAAGGTAATTCAATCTCTCTACTTATGAGAATCGGCGGTTATGGCAATTCCCTTTATTAAGCATCACGTAATGCAGTTATGCAACAAACATAATCTCTCTCCTGTTTCAATTTTACTAATATACCCTTCCGCCAATTTTTTTAATTATTTTAAAACATTAATTCACAACCGTTAGATGATGCAAATCAATGGATATGATTGTTTCCTATTTTATACATTAATGTTCCTTTTTATTTGAACTCCCACCTATATATATATATATATATAAATAAATAAGTAAGTAACAAGTTACAACGCAGAGTAGTTATATATGAAGCTCTTTTCAATTTAGGTGTTATTGAAATTGAGTAAAAATTAATATTTAGCTTGTATGCTAGGATGCAACATTTTGGGCTACATCCCACCATCATGCTCGTGCATGTCATGTGCCCATCACTCTCTTCAATATTCCTTAACTTTAATTAATTTACAACCCAAGACTAATTGTCAGATAATATACATATGCTCGGATTAATCTAAGTTCATTCATGTTCAATCTCATGTATAATTATATTTGGAGAAATAAGCACGATTAATTAAGTTCCTGCAATAAAGCATTAATATATTAGTCGTTGTTTTGAAATATCGATCTTCAATTCGTTTAGTTTAGTTTTTTTTTTTTGGGAGAAGAAGTAGGTTCTATAAGCAAGCACATGCAAAATTATTTTTGTCACGTTCATAAAATAAAATTAATTAAAAGTGTTCAAATTAAGTTAGTTGAAAAAGGGTGGGACTTTGATATCGAATGCCAATGGCGTCAGTAGTCCATATATGGTTTGGTTTGTATGATATGATTGATACACTACAAAAAAGTCTTAAACTGGCGACGGAATGACTTTCCGTCGTCCGCTGGCGACGGACTACAACGAATTTGGCTAACGACGGACTAGCGACAGACTAGCGACTTTTTTTTGGCGCGTAAGTTGGCGCCAAAGTTAACGACGGACTGATCCGTCGTTAACTTAAAATTTTTTTTTTAATTATTTTTATACCGGACGACGGACTGGTCCGTCCCCATTTTGCGAAACAGAACACAAACAGACCTCTCCCCCTCTTCTCCGGCGATTTGAAGCTATTTCCGGCGATTCCAACCTTCCACCGGCCAAAGCAACCCCAGGTATGTGTATTACTTCGATTTCCCTTCCCCCTTCTCTTCATCTCGCCATTTTTCTAATTCTCCGTTGTTTTCTCGCCGGAGAGGACAGCTTCCCCGTTTCCTCCAGCCGTCCTCCGCCTCCGCGCACTGCCCTCGCCCCCCGGCCGCTTCCCCGCACTGCCCGCCCGCTGTCGCCCGCCGCCCAGCAGCCCCAGGTATGTTATTTACATTTTTTTTTAATTTTGTTAATTATTTGATAATTTTTATTATTTATTTTGTGAATTGTTGTTTAAATAAGTTAATTGTTAAATTAGTGTTAATTGTGTTTAATTGTTAAATTAGTGTTAAATTAAGTTAATTGTTAAATTAGTGTTAATTGTTTGATAATTGTGATTTTAGTGTTTAATTAAATTATTGTTAATTGATTGTTAATTAGTATAGGTTTAATTAAATAGTTTAATTGTTTAATTATTTAAGTAGTTTTTAATTTAATTAGTTTAATTATTTAAATTAGTGTTAATTGATTGTTAATCAGTATAAGTTTACATAATTAGTTGAATTGTTGAAATATGTTAATTGTTTAATTTTTTTATATTGTTAATTAATACTATAGGTTTAATTAATTTAATTAGTTTAGTTTAATTATTAATTAGTATAAATTTACTTAATTTAATTAGTTTAATTAAATTGTTTATTTTTGTTAATTAACTTTATATTAAATTTGTTTAGGAGTCAGCATTTCGCCTTTCCTGACTGCTCCCGAAGCCGCCTATCGCCGCTCCGGTGTCGCCTCATCCGATGAAAGGTAAATAATTTTAATAATTTATTTTAATTATATTTAGTTAATATTTGTAATTAATTAGTTAATTAGGTTAATTAGTAGTTAGAATAATTTAATTAATATAATTAATTTGTTAATTTTTAGATTATGTAGCATTTATAATGAATTAGTTAATTTTTGTATTTAATTTGATTAATCTTGTTAGTTAGATTAATTTAATTGTGTAGGTTAATTATACTAATTTACACCCAAATAATTTAGACTATTTATACCTAATTTAGATTAATAATTATTGCATTTACTAATCGAATACTTTGTTCATATTTTCTTTAAGTCTAATTAATTTCTTAATGAGTTATAAATTGAATTTATTGTTTAATTTAAATTATTTTTTTAATTGACACCTTGAAGTTATGTAGGTTAATTAGTTTAGTTTATCGTTTCTAATTTCTTAATTTTGGTAATATAGTATAACGATTTGCGTATATTTATGACATTGGGATAAGCATAATTAATTTCTTAAGGATCTTCTCCATTCGGGATAGATTTTGATTACGTCTTAAGGATCTTCTCACAATATGTGTAATATTATGTTGTGGTGGTTTGATGAGATGCATGTGTTGTGATGTTTTGATGATGAGATGTATATTGTGATATTTTAATTATTATGTTCGAATGTTTTGATCATAAAATGTATGTTGGGATGTTTTCATGATTATGTCAGCTGGCTGTTTTGATTAGATTTAGTGATATAGGTTATTAGGATGCAATTAGGTATTATATATATAACTCAACATATATACATAACATTTCCCAAAATGACCAAAAATAACCAAGAGCAAATCAACTTATAATTCTCAACAAAAAATGACCAAATTAAATGACCAAAAATAACCAAATGCAATCAACTGCAAATCAACTTATAATCTTCGCCATCAAACCATAATTCTCGACCTCTAACCATAATTTTCATAATTCTCGCCCTCTATTGTCGTCCTCTATTAAACTGCAAATCAACTTATAATTCTCTCCCTCTATTTAACTTCAAATAATTCAACTCCCATAAAACACTTTCCTAAATCTCGCCCTCTATTGTCGTCCTCTATTCAACTGCAAATCAAAATATAATTCTCTCCCTTTATTTAACTTCAAATAATTCAACTCCCATAAAACACTTTCCTAAGTGAGTCTATGTTTACACATGTGAAATATTCATTTAAATGTCCAATTTAATAGACCACTAATATAGTCTCGCCCTCTCCGTAACTAATGAATCTTTATTTTACTATGTGAATACTTATTAATATTAATCAGGGTTATAAAAATGAGTCGAGATTGGATGTATCTGCGTTTACTTTCGAATGGGGGATTTAATCCACACTTCCTTGCTGGGCTTGAGGAGTTCTTAAGATTTGCAAGTAGTCAGCCTCAGTTAATGGATGGAGAAAAAATTAAGTGTCCGTGTGTGAAGTGTAAGAATATATAGTTTAAAAGTATAGATGTTGTACAGCTTCATCTCGCTAAAAAGGGTTTCACACGGGGTTACGAGATCTGGAGGTTTCATGGTGAAAATGAAATACCTTCGTATGCTCAAGAAATACGTGTCAACGTAGATGTAGAACCCGAAGAAGAATACGGGACATACCACGCGATGGTTCATGATCTCGGGAGTCCCAATTTTAACAACCCAGACATAGAGGAAGATCCAAACGCTACAACAAAGTTATTGTACGAGTTGTTGGACGCTGCAGATCAAGAGTTATACCCTGGGTGTAAGAACCACACTCAGTTGTCTTTTCTGGCTCGTCTAATGACTTTGAAGGCCCGTTCTGGGATGCCACAAAAGTATTTTAACGAGATGTGTGTGTTATTAAATGAAGCATTCCCAGATCACCACAACGTGCCCATGAATTACTACAGCACACAGAAAATGCTACGGGCAATGGGTTTACGTGTAGAAAAGATAGATTCGTGTAGGAATCATTGCATGATCTATTGGGGGGGGGGGATTCTCATCTTGTGAATTGCAAATTTTACAATGAAAGCCGATACAAAGATAGGATTCGGGGACGTAAACAAGTGTCCTTTAAGAAGATGTACTACTTCCCTTTAACACCTCATTTACAAAGGTTGTATGCATCTAAAGCAACAGCCGGCGACATGATATGACATTCAACCTCAGCTGATAATGGTGTTATGCGTCATACTGCAGATTCTTCGGCGTGGAAACACTTTAATGTGACTTACCCGAGTTTTGCAGCGGAGCCACGGAATATACGATTAGGACTGTCAACAGATGATTTTCAACCATATGGTCAATCGGGACAATAGTACTCATCCTGGCCTGTTATCCTTACTCCTTATAACTTACCTCCGTGGTTGTGCATGAAAGAACAACACATGTTTCTCACAGTGCTTGTTCCTGGTCCAAGAAATCCAAAAGATAAGATAGATGTGTACCTACAGCCACTTATATCTGAACTCAATCAATTGTGGACAGTTGGTGCCCATACTTATAACGTTTCAAGAAAATAAAACTTACAGATGCACGCAGCATTGATGTGGACCATTAGTGATTTTCCAACGTACTCGATGTTGTCTGGTTGGAGTACAGCTGGACGATTAGTTTGTCCTCGATGCATGGAACAAACAGAAGCATTCTCTTTAACACATAGCCGGAAGCTGTCATGGTTTGATACACATCGCAAGTTCCTACCTTACGATCACCAGTTCAGGAGGAATAGGAGGGCCTTTAGAAAGAATAAGATTGTTGCAGATGATCCTTCGGAGAGGAGATCAGGGGAAGAGATACTTTATCAGATTGAAGATTTGGGACTAGTAAAAGTAACTGAAGATTATGATGATAATAACAAGCGCATCTTAAGACAAGTTACCATTGGATGGCGGAAAAAGAGCATCTTTTGGGACCTTACGTATTGGAGTTCTCTACTCATTCGACACAATTTAGATGTTATGCATATTGAAAAGAATGTGTTTGACAATATTTTCAATACTGTTATGAATGTCCAAGGCAAGACAAAAGACACGGCAAAGTCTAGGCAGGAACTCAACCTCTATTGTCATAGACCAGAGCTGATGCGTGACCAGTATACAAATAAATATCCTAAGGCATGCTATACACTTGACAAAAAGGAGAGAAAAGTCTTGTTTGAGTGGGTGAAAGGCCTTAAGTTTCCTGACGGTTACGTCTCAAATATGGGTAGATGTGTAGGCATGAGTAAATTTAAGATGTTTGGGATGAAGAGTCACGACTGTCACGTTTTCATGCAGAGCATACTACCCATTACATTTCGAGAACTACTCCCACAAGCTGTTTGGAAGTCCATAACTGAGTTGTGTCTATTCTTTCGTGATTTGACATCACGAAACATAAAGAGTGAGGACATGGAGACACTTAACAGTAACATCCCATTGATTTAGAGTAAGCTTGAACGCATATTTCCACCAAGCTTCTTCGACTCAATGGAACATTTGCCTATCCATCTAGCTGACGAGGCAAGATATGGAGGACCAGTCCAATATCGATGGATGTACCCATTTGAGAGGTACTTCAAACTGAATCAATTGTGTTTAATGCTTTGTAAATGATTAACTATTGTTTGATGCTTTCTAAATGAATCATTTCAATACAGATATTTAAAAAAACTGAGAAATAATGTTAAGAACAAAGCAAGCGTTGAGGGATCGATATGTAATGCATACTTAGTGGAGGAAGCCACTGCTTTCTGTTCCTATTATTTTGAGGATCATGTCAGTACGAAACATAGAGAGGTGCCTCGCAACTACGTTGGAGGATGTTCTACTAGTGGGGTAGAAGATCAATCAGACTTGCCTTCTGTATTCAAACTTGCTGGAACTGGTTTTGGAAAGACAACCAAAAGATCGTTGGATTCAAGGGAATACAGAGCTGCTCATCTATATGTACTCCATAATTGCATGGAGATCGATCCATATATCAAGTAATCTTTTACAAATCAAATAATACTATTTAATGCAATGTGTAGTTTTTATCAACTAATATGTACTTTTGTATGAAGGGAATACGAATCACAACTCAGACACTCAAATCCATGGATAACTGACATGGACATTGACAAGAAAATGTCTACAGAATTTCCTGAATGGTTTTGTTCCTATGTGAGTCAAATTTTCACTAAACTACTTGAATTTATATAATTAAGTAATATATACGGGACATACAACTCCATAACTTGATAAGTATAAACTTGTGTGTGATGTAGGTACAAAATTGTGTAACTGATCCTGTTATGTGGGACATTGCACGTGGCCCTTCACCAATGATTACATCATATCATGGTTATTTGATGAATGGTTACAAATTTCACACGATATCACATGTAACTCACAAAGCAACTATGAGTAGTGGCGTGTGCATAAAAGTTGGTAACTATGGGGACTCGAGTGAGACAGATTTTTATGGACAATTAGTCGAAGTGTGCGAGCTCACATACCCAGGATTATACAATAAAAAGGTCGTTCTGTTCAAGTGTGACTGGTTTGACACCTCTCCGGCTTGTACAAGGGTTGATACTCAGTTCAAATTAGTGTCTGTAAATCATACGCGAAGACTTAGAAAATATGAACCATTTGTATTAGCCATTCAAGCTACACAAGTGTATTACTGTTCATATCCGAGTATGAACCAACAGTGTAGAGATTGGTGAAAAGCTTGTTTTATAAAGGCAAAGGCCACTATCGATGAGTCTCGAGCGGATGTGTCTACGTTGGAGTCACCGTTTCAGGAGGATGATGACGCTAATGTGGTAACTACTGTAAATGTAGATGATACTACATCAGTTCACCGAGACGGTGAACGTGTATAAATTGAAGATGATGATGACCAACAAGACTCTGATAATGTCCTCAAAACAGAAGAAGAAGATGACGAGGATGATGAATATGAAGAGGATGAAGCTTCAGATGACGAAGAAGAAGATGAAGATGAGGAGGATGACTATGTACATGAGGATGGGGAAGATGAAAATGAGAATGATGAAGAGGACAAAGATTAACACTTTGTGTAGAAAACTTAACACATTCGAATTTTACCTTATTAATTATAAATGCAACTTGTTATATGTTCAATATAAAACTTCTACGTATTGGTGGTTTGCCTATCATGAATCTTATTTATTTATTTATTTTCAACATAATAGATGTCTTCGAGTCGGCGAGGTTCTCCACGAGTTGATGTGGGTACTCCTCGTGGTAGGGGTTCACGACGATCTCCTCTATCCATTGGTAGGGGTAGTTCCCCGGGCTCATCATCTGGTTATGAGTCCGGGACCGGTCTGAGCCACCATATTGGTGGCATACACATCACCCGTCCGTCTTCTGCTCTGACACTGATGGTCAAGGAGAGCATAGACCCACATGTGACTTTGTTTTCTCTGTGAGTGAGCTGGGGTACGTAAATGCAATCGCATCTTCAATTTTGACAATTATTTAATTAGTTATTCAAAAATCTAACATAAATCAATCTAAAATTACTTATGTAGGGGATTTTACCCGCATGCCGACCCGACAGATTACATTTGGGAACTATTTAAGATAGTTCCCAACCCGACTGGATACAGTTGGAAGCTCACGCCTGAGGACGTGAGACAACGATATTGAGAGGAGCTTAAGGTTCGAAAATTTACTAAAACTTTCAAATTCATTCTTAATTATAACTTATAACTACAATTTCTAACATACGTTTTCAATGCTAGAAAAAGTTTACTTGGGAACCGGCAATCGATGCCTAGATTTGGGAGCTGTGGTATGATAAGATTCGGGAGAGGTATAAGGATTATATTTTCGGGATAAAGAGGAGGAGGAATGATCCGCCACTCAGAGGTGGGAAGCCTGGGTGGTGGAGTGATGATGTCTAGATGAGTTGGCTCGCTTACTGGTCCCGGGATGATGTTGTTGCCAAATCCCAGGCAGCGAGGCGCAACCGGATGTCTGAGCCTCAAGGACCGGGTACTGGTCCTATCAAGCATAGGGGAGGGTCCAAGTCGGTCATGCAACGAGCTGAGAAAAAGGTAATAATATACGTTAAATAATAATTATAATTATGTTGTACAATTTTAATTCATATACACATTTTTCAATGACACAACTTCATTGTGATTTAATGCATAGGCTCGTGAGAGGGGAGTACCTCCGATTGACTGCATGTTCGACTTCTTCCTCGATGAGCATCGATACGCGGACGAAACATACACCGATCCGAAATCTGAGGCGATAGCGGTAAGTCTTAAGAATATATATATAATTTATATTTTCAACATTTATAATATGTACTAACAAATGTTCATTTCTCGTTTACATGAAGACTGAGGTGTTTCGCCGTGCTGACGAGGAACGGGCCCAGCTACCCGAGGGGGACCACGATGTAGTCGACATAAACGAGCTGTATCTTGAGGTTCTTGGCGGCCCGGACAAGAAGAAGAGGATGTTCGGCACGGGAGGCGCCGCGAAGGCCTTGAGAGCATCCAGATTCGGGGGATCGTCGTCCACATCACGAGCAGCCAGAGACGAGGTTGAGGAGCTGCGGCGCCGAGTCGAGGCGCAAGAGCGCGAGCGCCGTGATTACCTTGCTGAGCAGCAGAGATTGGCTGACCAGATGGCGCTCATGCAGACTCAGTATGCCGAGATGATGAGGTGGATGTCTCAGCAGCAGGGATGAGGTAGTTCTCCCTCGTTTCCCTCGTATCAGCCTCCCCCGTCTGATGCCCCTCCCCATTTTCCTCCTGATTATGATTCGTAGATGCTACTGATACACTGATATTGTTTGTCGTGGGATGCTATTGATACATTATATTATTTATTTTTTTACTTTTAACATTGTAGTTTATAAATTATATGAAATGCGCGTTCATTTTGAATTTCAATCGATTTGTTCAATTTTAAATTATTGTTCAATGTTCGATTATATTTGTATTGTTTGTTGTGACACGTTTTAGGTTATGGATAATAAAAAAATAAAATAAATTATTAAAAATATATATATATAACCTAATGACGGACTGGAATCCGTCGTTAGGTCAACGGTCAACGACTTAACAACGGATTCCAGTCCGTCATCCCTAACGATGGATTTTATCCGTCGTTAAGTTTCCGGCACCGTCAACGGCCACCGGGAGAAGATGACGATGGAATTACAGTCCGTCGTTAGTTAACGACGGATCTCTTTTCCGTCGTCCGCTGGGCTAATGACGAACGAAATACAGACGGAAAAAATCCGTTGTTAGCCCTTCGGAACGACGGATTTCCTTTGCTAAAGACTGATTTTTCTGTCGCCAGTGACGCATTTTTTTGTAGTGATATGCTAGATAAGATCGACAGACAAACAGTGAAAGTAGAGATCGAGTTCAAGTGAAGTTGGAGTAATATTTGAGGTAATTGAGATAGGGGTTTAATTGTTTAAACAAGTTAAAAGATTAATGAATGCATGGTGGAGATTGTAGCGTTTGAGCTTAATTTTTTTTTGCCCATTTATTTGCATTGTAATATCATACATTTCGCATTAAGTATATATATATATCATATGCATCAGTCATGTTAAGAATGATACTCCCTCCGTCTCACTAAACTTGACATACTTTTTTTATTGAAACGTCTCACTAAACTTGACACATTATTAAAATAGTAAAAATTATTTTTTCAAAAAGGTGTGGAAGCTACCACCACCTTTATCACTATTACACTACTTTATGCACTCTCCTTAATAACCGTGCCGGAAAAAATAGGTGTAAAATTTAGTGGGACGAAGGGAGTAATATTTTACTTGTTTATGAATTTTTTTTTAATTGTGCTTATATATTAATAAAATATATTACAAATAGACTGAAATTTATTAATGTAGTTTCTAAGCTTGGAAATTGTTTTTAGTGAAAAAATTTTAATAATGAAATTGGATATCAATCTCTTTAATTTTGCGGACATTTTTTTTTTACTGATTTTCTCTTTTATATTTTTGACATATATCTGCAAATTTATTACCGTAATGATATTATTTAATTCAGAAATGAGACAATCTTTATATTTTGGTAGATAAAGGTATATTGTCATAAAAGTAAGTTTTATGAGATTCTTTGGCATGAGGTGGTGAATTTTCCAATACTATTTTGGGTGATAAATAAATAGTACCACCAGTTTATCGATGTCTCAAAACTATAGCACCATTCCATTTTCACACAGCTTAAGAAAACGCATTCAATTTTTTCTTTTATAAAAAATCAAATATAAAATAGACACATGATTTTCCTTCTATATTATATTCCTTAGTTAATTACTATTTTTCTCGAAGCTTATAAGTTTTAAAGGTAGCGATGAATTGACATAATATTTGTTAGGTATTTTTAGCTTGTTGCTTCATATATTGAATCTAACATGTGTGTTTTTGTGTTATTCACAGGTTGGTTGTTGACTTCGCTGTTATACTCAACACAACAAACTGTTGCTGACTCAGCGTTGCCATGTGGACGTTGACTTGGTAGAAGAGTGAGACAGCACGAAGAACTGTGAAGACCGAGTCATGAGGAAAAGACCAAGATGTGAGTAGCTGTTGAGATTTTCACGCCTAGTGCAAATCTGTTTCCACGTTTGTCGGGTTGCAGAAACGGTCCTAGCGAAACTTGCGGAGCACGACAACGGTTGAGAAAATCAAGGAAAACATGGGCTGGCAGACAAGACCATTGGAATGAAGCCCGTGAACCATCTCTATAAATACTTGATTTGTTTTTAGTTAGAGATGTACTTTTACAGATTGAATTCGTAGTTTAGTGTGTATGATTTTTATTCTTGTAAGGTCATACGTTTTAGTGTTTTTGTAAGAAGTGTTGATGTTGTGTGGTGCTAAACATTGTAGCAACACAACACTTATTTTGATTATTCTTTTTGGCCGTAAGGCTACCGTGTAGGTTGTTTGTTAACACAACCTACGCAAAATTATCTCGTGTGTTCCTTCTTAGCTTCCGCAACATTTAGTTAGAGTAGTCGATACACTTTCAAGTGGTATCAGAGCCATCACTCGACACACTGAGTGTGGTCCTGACTGTATCACAAGCTCTAACGCGAAGATGGATCCAAATAGCACTGGAGCATTTCGACCTCCAATCCTGGATGGTTCGAATTATTCTTACTGAAAGTCACGTACTCCCTCTTATATCAAATCTCTTGATAGACGGGCATGGATTTCTGTGGAGAATGGGTGGTCACCACCAAAGCAAACTGACGCTGACGGTGATTGTGTTCCAATAGATCAAAGTGCCTGGTCACGTGAACAAATTGAAGCTGCCACTCTTGATGATCGAGCACTAAATGCTATAGTCTCAGCTGTCGACACAAACATGTTCAAATTAATCAAGAACTGTATGTGTGCGAGAGATGTTTGGGATATACTCCAAAGACACTGTGAAGGTGACAAGAGCGTCAAGCAGTCTCGTCTACGTATTCTCACCTCTCAATTCGAGGATATGAAGATGGAGGAAGATGAAGATATCTCTAGCTACATGAAAAGGATTCTTGACATCGCTAACGAGTGTCAAGACCTAGGAGATCCATTGAGCAACAAGGTTCTTGTCTCCAAAGCTCTTCGAACGTTGCCGCCTAGATTTGACATGAAGGTAACAGCCATTGAAACGGTGCAAGGCGTGAATGCACTGGAATTCACAGATCTCATGAATTCTTTCAAAACCTATGAGATGAATCACGAAGCAAGAGGAACCTTCCCCAAGAAGAAAACATTGGCTCTCACTGCAGGCTCAAGTTCATCACCATCATGCAGTAAGCTGTTGAACCAATTGGACTCTAGTGACTCCGAAGAAGTGGAAGAAATCTATGATGGAGATGATGTTGCCATGATCACCAGAAAGTTCAATCGCATGGTGAGAGGATTTAAACGTGATAAGTCCAAACCCAAGGGGCGTGATGTACCACGTTTGGAGTATTACGAACCTCCAAAGACCAACAATGATTAAAGAAAACCCCCGTTACTCCTGTCAGAAACCCTTCGAACAACGAAGTATTCAAATACAGTTCCTCAAAGCTCGATGACATACAATGTCATGAATGTAAGGGTTTTGGACACTTTGCAAATCAGTGTGCCAACACACTTCAAAAAAGGGGTAAATTCTATTGGGTGTCGTGGAATGATGATGAGCTTGAGTTCTTTGAAGATGTTGAGGAAAAATTGTTTGAAAATCTAGCACTGCATGTAACAATGCCTCAGCAGGACGTGCACCAACACACAGAGGCGGACATCTTCTCTGAACGGTATGACTCTAACTATTACTCTACATTGTTTTGTTTGAATGCCTCTGTTGATGATACAGGAAATGTTGAGGACGACATAGATTCTGCTTGTGCTGAAGAGCGTGATAGCAATACCTTCTCAATAATTCAAGGGTTGAAAAGGCTGTACGATGAGCTGTTGGGAAAATGGAAACATCAAGCAAAAGATTTGCTGACCGCAACAGCCGAGGTAACACGACTCAAGGAGGTACAAGCAAAACAGGAGGCATTGATCACACAACGTGACATAGAGCTCACCAAAGTGAAAACCAAACTTGAGGAGGCAGAACTTACCATCCGCAAGTGGAATACAGGTACTTACACACTTCAAGAGATCATGGATAGTGCAAATCCTAGCAAACAGGGCCTTGGATATGCTGCACCAACTGTGTTGTGTAAAAGGTCCACATCGGAAGGAGAGACATCAAAAAGCAAAGCAGATGATGTGTCCACAAAGACCTCAACACAGACAAAACAAGGGATCTCTCCAGCTGGAAAAGGTAAGAAAGGTAAGAAAAAGGGTAAAAGATATAGAAGGAAATATATATGTCATTACTGTATGAAACCAGGACATATAAAACCTTTCTGTTATCAAAAACAAAGAGATGAGAGATCTGAGTGTGTACCACCACAGAAACCCAAAACAGTGTGGGTAAAGAAATCTGACCTAACTTCTAATGTTGTGTATACAGCCTTGAAAACTAACATTTCAGGTTCTTGGTATTTTGACAGCGGATGTTCTCACCACATGACAGGTAACAGAACATTTCTTTCCAATTATGAGACTTATGATGGAGGAAATGTCTCTTTCGGTGGAGGCTCAAAAGGTAAAATTGTTGGGAAAGGTGTACTAAATGTTCCTGATTTACCTGCTTTAACAAATGTTTATCATGTGCAAGGACTTATGGTAAATCTGATTAGCATAAGTCAACTGTGTGATGGTAACATGCTTGTAAAATTCACTAAAGATGCATGTGAAGTTTACAACAACAAGAATTTGTGTATCATGACAGGTCAAAGGTCATCAGACAATTATTACATGACTGACCATGTGAAGTGCAACAAGGCTCAAGTTGATGACGTCATACTTTGGCATAAACGATTAGGTCATACTAATTTTCGAAATCTTGGTAGGTTAATCAAGATGGATGTTGTGCGAGGTTTACCCAAACTTGGGAATGCTGACCAGATCATATGTGGCGACTGTCAACGAGAATAACAATTGCATGCCTCACATCCTGCCTTACAACACAGTGAACAACATTATGGGACCAACCGATGTTTTGAGCTTCTACATATGGATCTTGTAGGACCCATGGAAGTTGAAAGCATTGGTGGTAAGAGGTATGTGCTTGTTGTGGTAGACGATTTTTCTAGGTTTACATGGACCTATTTTTTATGAGAAAAATCTGAAACATTTGAAGTATTTAAAAATATGTTTTCTCGTGTTACTAATGTGTTTGATGCTAGAATATCTCGCATAAGGTCAGATCATGGTCGTGAGTTTGAGAACTCAAAATTTACAACTTTTTGTGATGAAAAAGGATTGTACCAAGAGTTTGCAGCACTGAAGACACCACAACAAAATGGTGTGGTTGAACGCAAGAATAAAACCTTAATTGAAATGGCTAGGGTGATGTTGAGCTCAAGCCAAATGACGAAACAATTTTGGGCTGAGGCAGTTAACACCGTGTGTTACATCAACAATAGAGTCAACATTCGACCAGGGTCATTCAAAACCCCATATGAGCTACTAAAAGGGAGAAAACCTAACCTAAAATATCTTCGTGTTTTTGGGTGTGTTTGTTTTATCTTAAATGATCGAGAGTATCTAACTAAGTTTGATGATAAAAGCGACAAAGGTGTATTTGTTGGGTACTCAACAAACAGTGTAGCTTATAGGGTTTTTAATCTTCGCATTAAGACAATACAAGAATCTGTTAATGTTGTCTTTGATGATGCAGGTAGTGGAAATAAAGAGGTGGAAATTGCTGACGACATATATCAAGGGGGAGTTGTTATACCTCCGGTTGAGATGCAAACTATTCCACCTAACACAGCAACTAGCACACCTGGTGGCGCACCTAGCACAGAAACTGACACTACTGTGGAGGTCAACACCACACAACTGGAGTCAGAAGAACAACTTGATGGGCCTCAAGAGGTCACTCCTTGCATGGAACCTTCAGGACGAGTGAGAGAGAACCATCCACTAACTCAAGTCATTGGAAACATTGAAGATGGTGTGCAGACTCGTCGAAAACAGCCAATCAACTATAGAGAAATGGCGTGTCTATACTCCATGTGTTCTACAGTTGAAGGCATAACATGTTTTGTCTCTAAGTTTGAGCCAAAGAATATCAAGGAAGCACTAACTGATGAGTTCTGGATAAATGCTATGCATGAAGAACTAAATCAGTTTGTGCGTAGTGATGTGTGGTACCTTGTTCCCAGACCAGCCAACAAGAATGTTATTGGCACAAAGTGGATCTTCAAGAACAAATCCGATGAGAAGGGAACTGTGGTGCGTAACAAAGCTCGATTGGTAGCACAAGGGTACACTCAAGTTGAAGGAGTCGACTTTGATGACACATTTGCCCCTGTAGCCCGACTTGAATCCATTCGGTTGTTACTTGCAGTCGCATGTTACCTTAACATAAATCTGTACCAGATGGATGTGAAGGCCGCATTTCTTAATGGTGAGTTAAAGGAAGAGGTTTACATGGAACAACCAAAAGGTTTTGAGGACTCCCACAAATCGGACCATATTTTTTGATTGAAGAAAGCTCTATATGGACTCAAACAAGCACCACGAGCTTGGTATCAGTATCTCACAAATTTCCTTCTCATGTACGGGTTTGTGAGAGGTGCTGCTGACCGGACATTGTTCATAAAAAGGGAAGATCAACATATCCTTATTACTCAAATTTATGTTGATGATATGATTGTTGGTTCTACGTCACGTAACATGTTAACGGATTTTTCAGGTGCAATGTCTACCAAGTTCGAGATGAGCATGGTGGGAGAGCTCACATATTTTCTTGGATTGCAGGTTAAACAAGGACAAGATGACATCTTTATCTCTCAAAGCAAATATGCCAAGGAGATGATAAAGAGATTTAATCTTGAAGGTACAAAGCACATGAAGACTCCTATGGGTCCCACAGAGAAGTTAACGAAAGATGATGCTGGAGAAGATGTTAACCCAACACTCTACAGATCAATGATAGGGAGCCTGTTGTACCTAACAGCCACTCGACCAGATTTGATGTTTACCGTATGTGTGTGTGCCAGGTATCAAGCTAAACCCAAAGCTTCTCATCTCAAAGCTGTTAAACGAATAATCAGGTATGTTGCTGGAACTATTGATCTAGGCATATTATTCTCTAAACACATGAATATAAGCTTGGTAGGTTTCAGTGATTCTGATTGGGCTGGAGATGTGGATGACCGGAAAAGTACGAGTGGAGGATGTTTTTATCTAGGAAACAACATTGTGTCATGGCACAGCCGCAAGCAGAACTGTGTTTCCTTATCCACTACTGAGTCTGAATATGTTGCCGCAGGCAGCTGTTGCACACAACTGTTGTGGCTTAAGCAAATGCTGAGTGATTATGGCCTAGACAACAATGACCTGGTTGTGTACTGTGACAACATGAGCGCCATAAATATTTCCAAGAATCATGTTCAGCACTCCAGAACTAAGTACATCGACATAAGACACCACTTCATTAGAGAGTTAGTGGAACAAGAGGTAATCAAACTTGAGTATGTGAAAACGGAGAACCAAGTTGCTGACATTTTTACAAAACCCTTAGATCATGAGAGATTTGTTTTCTTACGAAAATCTCTTGGTCTTTGTTTCTTTCATTAAATTGTGTGTTGTGCTACACCATAAAATTCCATATTCTACTATCTATATCAAGGGTGTAGCTTGTTGCTTCTAGCTTGCTGGGATAACATCATTGTCAACATATTCTATATTCTGAAACCTGGTATTTATCTAGATATTTGTTATCTATCTGTGTGGTAAACAATCCAAGTAGTTTGGGGGACATGGAGTTCGCTACGACGGTGCTACCTTACAAAAGGATTGCAACTGCGATTGCTTTCGAGGGGAAAGGCTAGGGGCACGGTGTTCGCTGCGACGATGCACTCTACGCTCACTAACCCTTGAATTCTTGTAGTTCTGCACATATTTTCTCTATGTTAAGCCAGGTGGATGTTGCAACAAACGTTGACACAACAGAGCAAGCTGGATTGGGTATTCTCAAAATATTGTTTCTTCTTAAATTGCTTTTTATGCATGTCAGCAACCCTGGGTTTGTTGTTTTTTCTCATAATCAAGTGTGTTTCCCCTCAACATCCTTATCTCTTTTTTAGTAGTGGATTATGTATGTCCAGTTGCGTGTTCTAGGGTGTTCTGTCAGGTTGAATTTCAAATGGCGCCACACTTTTTGGAGATGAACCGTCTCCAGACTGTTCACTTCATCAGTACTCTAACCTGTCACAGCAGTCTCTTTCTCCAGAAACCCCATTAAACCTTACTCTCTCTCTTCCATATCTTCTCGCTTCCCAAAACCGATTCTGTTCTTTTCGCTTTCATATCCCTAAAGCAAACCGTCGTCTTCCCCACTCTCAACTCTCTCAACACTCCTGTTCCCTAACACACTCTCCTTTCACCATCACACCTCCTCATCGAATGGCTTCCCCATCTACTCCCGACATTGCTGCCCTTCTGCAGGCGCTTCTTGCAAACCCTTCACTGATTCAATCGCTACAGTCGGCAACAACGCCTACTCCGCCTGTGACGGTGGAACCTTCGTCTGTACCAGTCCCTACGGCCACACCGTCGGTTCCTCCTGTCGCCCTGTCCCCACCGGCTGTTACTCTCTTTCCTGCGTTATCCGCCGGTGATGAGGGGACTATCCCAGAGATTCCACCTTCTGATACTGCTGCACCCGTGTCTGTTTCTCTGGAATCTGGCCGTCCTATCCCTACTGTTTCTCTGGCCATTCCTGCGGAATCTGCTCCGCCTGTGTCTCTCCAATCTCTACCTCGGAAGCCTTTTACTCGAGGCTCTCGCATGTCCACACCAGCTGGACATTCCAAGAAATCCAAGAACATTGTGCAAACGGTCATCTTAAATGATGATAGTGAAGACGAGGTCTCCTCTGCCCCCAAGCGCCCTCGTTATGAAGGTGCTATTGTCAAGTCGGAACCCGGTACAACTGTACAAACCCCTTCATCTGTTGAAGATGTTAATGTTTTGGTCAAGCGAGCCGCCATCAAGGAAGGCAAACAACCGGCTGTGGAGGAGCTCGAGCCTGTTGATCTCCCGCTGGACCCTTCCCATGCCCTCAGCATTCACTTCTACGATGAAACTGCTGCGGTCAAGTGGAAACGGCTCCGCAATGCTCCGTGTGTTTCTGAGAGATCAGTTGATGAGTCGTCCTTTGATGAGACTAATCTCCTCGAGTTCTTCAAGACTCGGGGTCTCCTGAATACGGTACATCATCTTCCCCCCTTTGTCAAAACGGTGGTTCGTCATTTCTATTGCAATCTTCACAAATCTTTTGGGGATCGGGATTCTCCTCGCTATGCCAAGGTTTGTTTCTACAACATGGTATTCGATTTTTCTCCTGAAACTATCAACACTGTTTTCGGTCTACCGGATGTGGAGAGTGGCACGGTCCCGTCACTGGACGATGTTGCCAAACTTATCACTGGTGGCAAACGTTCTCGTTGGGGGCAACCAATGAAGGCGTCCAGTTTCTCTCACATGTTTTCCGTTCTTCACAAAGTGCTGACATACAACTGGATTGTTTCCTCGAATACTACTGTGGTCACCCAGCAGCATGGCATTCTCCTCTATCTTGTGGGCATGAACAAGCCCTTTAATCTTGGGAAAATCGTTTTTGATCAACTAACAAATCTTGCTGTCAAATCCCAGGTGAGCTCCCTGCCCTTCCCGTCACTTATCTGTCGGATCATGGAGCACCGAGGCTTCACCGAAATGGCGAATTGCCCTGAAGCCTTTCCTATTCCGGAGTATGCCATCCATCATTCTTTGTTCAGCAAAGGGAAAATTGCTGACTTGCCATGGCATGATCCAGCACGCCCCTCCTCCAGTCCCTCTGGAGTTCACCTGCCACCGCAAACTGTGCAACAGTTGCTTGGTGCACTGACCTCCCTGGCTGCACTTGTACCTGCTCTCCAGTCGTGCCTTTCTTCCCAACAAGGGGGAGGACAAGTCGCCGCCACTGCAGAGGCCGAGGGCGATGACGACACTGAGGAGACTGTGGCTGTAGACGCTGAAGGGGCTGAGGATTGAAGACATGTGATATCTGGTGTTGACCGTATGTGGTCGGAAAAACAATCACAAACATTTTTATTTTCTTTTTTTGTGGTGGATGTGGATGTTCAACTTTTTGCAGCAGTACCTATTTTTTGAATGCTATAAATGTTTGGTTGCTGCTTAACTTATCTATGCTGCTTATTATTCTGTGCTGTTATGCTTGTTGGTTGTTTGTGTACTTGTTTTGCAGGCATGAACATAGGGGGAGTTTCAAAGAAGAAGGTGTTGTGAAGAAGGCACAAAAACAGGGGGAGTTTGTTAGGTATTTTTAACTTGTTGCTTCATATATTGAACCTAACATGTGTGTTTTTGTGTTCTTCACAGGTTGGTTGTTGACTTCACTGTTATGCTCAACACAACAAACTGTTGCTGACTCAGCGTTGCCATGTGGACGTTGACTTGGTAGAAGAGTGAGACTGCACGAAGAATTGTGAAGACCGAGTCATGAGGAAAAGACCAAGATGTGAGTAGCTGTTGAGATTTTCACGCCTAGTGCAAATCTGTTTCCACGTTTGTCGGGTTGCAGAAACGGTCCTAGCGAAACTTGCGGAGCACGACAGCGGTTGAGAAAATTAAGGAAAACATGGGCTGGCAGTTACAAGACCATTGGAATGAAGCACGTGAACCATCTCTATAAATACTTGATTTGTTTTTAGTTAGAGATGTACTTTTACAGATTGAATTCGTAGTTTAGTGTGTATGATCTTTATTCTTGTAAGGTCATACGTTTTAGTGTTTTTGTAAGAAGTGTTGATGTTGTGTGGTGCTAAACATTGTAGCAACACAACACTTATTTTGATTATTCTTTTTGGCCGTAAGGCTGCCGTGTAGGTTGTTTGTTAACACAACCTACGCAAAATTATCTTGTGTGTTCCTTCTTAGCTTCCGCAAAATCTATTGACCCCTTGCGAACCGGCAAGAACCGGTAAAAATCGGCTGAAACAAAATAGTCTAACATCATAACCATTTGTGCTAACCAAGATATTTACTTAATAATCTTTAATTAATAAACTTAATATAATACGCCTATTAAAATTATTGTTATATTGAAATAATTAAAATTATAAATACTACTTAGTACTTTTATTTTATCTTAGAGATATTAAATTATTATTCATAAACTTATAAAAATGATGATAAGAGACATCATTTTTTTATACTAGTTTCTTTATATAATTTTTTAAAATATTATCTTGTACAGTACATATTTATATTTATTAACAATACTAGTAACTATGATAACTATTATTTTATGAAGGGCATGTTTGGTAGCCAAGATAGGATATAACATGATAAGATTAAATTTGTATGGTGTATAAGGATTATTTTAATCTCACTCATTCCTTATGATTAAAATATAGGGGAAAATGATGATTTTGGCACGAGCCTAGTGCTTAATAGCGGGCCGACATATTAATTATATTTGCTACCAAACACATGATTAGATAAGATAATTTAATTTAATCCTATCATATTTTGCCTACCAAACAAGGCCGAAATGTATAAAGTTGTGAAATTTGAATTGATTTTTATATTCATATATTTAGAAATATAATATAATATTATATATGGATCGTCCGGTTTTTTTAAAACGGTTCAACCGGTTGAACCAGTGACCCTTTTACGAGACTGTTTCGATGATCGGTCCGATTTTTAAAACATTGTGTCTAAGTTTAAATAATTTTAACTTGGATTCAAATCTGACCCAAATTGATTAAATCAAAAAAATTGAAATTCATGTCCATATCCATGAGATCTGTAGGTCCACGCATCATACCCAAATTCATGCATTTTATTTTCTAAACTTGAATTTTTAAAAATTAATGATAAAATTATGATAATAACTTAAGTACACAATACCACAATAACTAATCAAAATAATATCATAATTTATGTAAAGATAACAATAATATAGAAATATGAATTATATTTTAAATAAATATAATATATATATAAATATCACTATATATGTATATAATATTATTAAATAGGTCAGCCCACAAATTGGATCTGGGCAGGATTTGGATCCCAAAATGTGAATTTTAGATCCGTTATTGTAAAAAATTTAAGAGTTCCAAATTCGATGCTGTCAGGTCCGTAATTTGAAGGACTCATATCGTTTTAAAATATGAATTTGAATCCACAAATCTACACCGAATTTTAAACGCACTACCATACCTCGTATAGTCGGGGAGTTTGTGTCATTCCACAAAATTTGATCAATAGAGTCGCAAAACAATCATATGAATGTGGACCAAACACAGAAGAGAAACGCCAACTACTAAATTAAATCATTAGACGACGAAAGGAGGATTAATATAATAGACAATTTAGAGAGAGAAATTTAGTAAAAACATTGTACTTGCTAACCACTTAAAGACACAACAATTCGACCCCCAAAAAATTGAACACAGTCTACTTATTAGGGGTTTTTAGTTTCCTAAGAGAAGACAAAAAACGATCACAAAATATTAGTAATTTTTAGGTTATAAGATCTCACGAAATGGGACCAAATTGGTTAGTACAAAATTGGTCCCAACTCCCATGTGACACTTTTGTACGAGCCTATGACAATTTTGTGACACCCAAAACCTGAATCCAATTTCTCTTTTTTTTTTTTTTTTTTTTTATCAAAGAAATTGCACATTAAAAAGTCTGGTGACATAGATGGTTTTTAATGGATCCCAACGCCAACTTGCATGAAAATGCCCAACCGCTTTTCTTGGATGTTGCACCACTAGCCTAGTTTATAATGGATTTAATATTATAGTATCCTATTAAGGTAAAAAACAAACAAAATGGTGGAGGACTTCTTTTTATGTCGTTGTATAAGGTTTATCATTCTCTCATTACATATGGAAATTTACAAGAAGAAGAAGAAGAAGAATATCTAGGGCATCTTCATCTAATTAACATGAATGCATGCCATTGTTAATTATATATACACTAGTAATATTTTTTATGTATAGATCTAGTCAAATTAAATTCCATCCTTTTGCACGAGTTTCTTGAATAAACAGTGTTAAACTATAGTGTTCAAAGTGATAGTTGGAATTTAGACAAGGTAATTAATGATTTAAGGACAAGAAGAATAGATAAGTCGAAGGGTGTGAGTAAATAAATGGTACGTGACACTATATATATATATATATGTTAATATGTGTAGTTGAGTTAACTATATATATATATATATATATATGGTGGTCCTGTCCATATATCTATCTATCTATATATGACTTTTCTTTTGCATGCATCTATGTTTTAGTCTTTTCTCATTCCACTGGCCCCACTCTTGAAATGGACGGTTGTTATATTTTTCAATGAAGAAAGCATGCAATAGGACTAGCTCTAGTAAAGTAGTAGTGTATATCTTAGGGAATATTATTGCCATTCCTATATATATGTGTAACTAGAGTGGGGCAATTCAATATCTTAATAAACTAATATGAGCTTGACAAACTAATTAATTATGGGACATGCATGATTAAAATTTTTAAAAGTTAGATGCCAAACATGTTTAGTTTAAGAAATAGACTAAAAGATTCTCACAATTTCTATTTTGGATTTCTTGCTGTCATACTGGTCGACACACATTACTAAAAATAAAATACTACAACCAAGTGTAACTTTGGTATTTTAACCCTATCTATGCATATTTATACATCACATTAATTAGTATGGCTCCATCACCGACACAACTTAACGTGTACACAACTGATATGACATCAGCATACAAATCACTATAATTTTTGTTGTTTATTATTATTTTGTATTAAATAATACTATTAAATTATATCTCAATCAATAAATCATAGTCAAAAATGATAATAAATAAAAAATTTATTAAAAAATCAATATTTATTTACATTCACCGCTGAACATTTTGGTCGCATTATAATATTCATAGACCAGTCTAGATATATAATACCAATTAATTAATGCTTGGGCAGTCCAAATTTCTTTTCGTAGGGGAAATGATGATAACACATACTCCACACATTTCTTCTAACTAACACTAATTATGCAGCTAGCTCATTATTATGGGCCCACCAAAAATCAACATCCAGTTCAAATTGCATGTGGGCCAGGCCCAGTGGGTCTAACAAAACCCACCACCGATCTTCATGGCGCCAGCTACGCCTCTAATGTTTTATGCATTATTATTATATTTATAATATTATTATAGTATATAGAAAGAAAGAAATAAAATATTTTATAATGGAAAATTCTCCAGCATGTGGGGCCCACCACCTGAGCCAACACCTGGAAGCTGATAAGGTATGGGCCCCCACGCAACCCAATTACCTGGCCCATCCCTCTTCAACTATTTTAAGATTAAATAAAGACAAATCTTTTAACATTAGAAAAGACAGTGAAATTTCATGATTTACGAACTATGCTGTAATGTCACTGTTTCATTTCCCCTTAACTACTAAAAAGCTATTTACAATCACAATTTTCTATTTTTCTCTCTTACTGGACTATTGTTATATCTGTATAATTCTAATTAATTAATCACATGATAATATGTTATATGGTATGATAATAAAAGACCCAAACTATATTATATATGCAGAATATATATCATTGTTTTTTTTTACTATAATTAATAATGACTATTAGGTCAAGTTTGTTGGTAGTGCCCTAAATATGTGTCAGTGATCTTCAGATGCAATTAGTGCGCTATTAAATTTCAAAAGTACGATTTAGAAATGCATTTAGCTAGCTTCTTAGGTTGCTGTGATGCAGCTAATATAATATGGAGATTTTAACCACAATAATTGAAAAAAAAAAAAAATAGTACATATGCTTAATTAGCTATTTCAATCTAGGTAATTTTGGGGATCAATGAAATTGAAATCCATTCCATATTTTATTAAGATAATTAATTAATTAATTGATAACCTTTTCTGCTCAGAATGGAATTGTTTTCATAGTGTAAGCTTGAATGGAAGAATATATGCAGATGAAATGAAATAATATGATGATGAGTTGAAAGTAGAAAATTTGAGATATAGTTGTGAAATGCAAATAATCAAATCATACAATTACATGTATCTCTTAATAATTGGTAAAAAACCATCAAACGATATGTAGAAAGAAAAGAAATAAAAAGTGAGTGAGTAGGTAAGGTAGCTACTTCACAAAATCAGCCAATGATCCAAATTGTTAAAAGTATGGCCTCTCCCAAACCCTACATATCCTCCATATTTATCATCACACACCACTTGGGGAAAAAAATTAGTACCAAATCAAAAAAATAAAATAAAATGAAATCAAACCCGAAGAAGAAGAAGAAGAAGAAGAGGAGGTGAATTTGAAGAGAAAGTACATTAATCAAACCTGACGTGTGTGTGTGTGTTATAGACGATCAAACGACACAAACGCCATATCTGCATTCTGCGATGGCTGCTGCTTCCTTGGATTGGATATACATATATATATATCAAGAGTGGTGGCTGGTGGCGTCGTGCCGATCATCTCCGCCGCCACCGTGGGACCCACTTGCTTGGGAATCCGACATTCCTCCGCCGCCTCCCCGATACTGATTCAACCCTGCAAGCATCCCTAATTGCCCCTCTCCTATCCCATTATTCCCTCCTCCGCCGCCCAATTGCTGACTCGGCAGAAGTGCAACTGGCGCCGGAAAGTTCATGAAATGCAGCCCGCTGGAGACGCTCCCTCTGTACAAGGCGGCGGCGGCGGCGCTGCTGTTGTTAATGTTCGGGAACGTCCATATCGGATCGCCGCCGCCACCCATGAGCTGGTTGTTATTCGAATTCGCCACCATCCAAAAATTGGCCGGAATAGAGGCGTGGGTCGCCGGCATGGCGCCGGTGCTCGTCTGCATTAAGTAGCTTCCCATCTGGTGGTGGTTCTGGTGCAGCTCCTGCTCTGCCCTCCTTTTCCGTCCCCCCAGACTCTCCTCCTCCGCCGCCTCGCTCAGATCGATCTCTTGCTTTGCCTGCATCAAGCTAGGGTTTTGGAAATTGAGGAGCGTGGCCGCGGAGGAGCTCTCAATGCCTCCACCGCCACCGGAGAAGAGGCCGCGGCGGTGCGACATGGCGTAGGAGGGGCTGAAGTAGGAGGATCTTAGCTGAGAGGGCACCGACATGGTGGAACCGGAGCTGCGGAGGGAGATGTTGAGGGAGGTGAAGTTCGCCGGGATGGTGCCGGTGCCGGTGGCAGCAATCACCGCGGGTTCCGCCTGCTGCAGCAGCCACTCGATTGTTTCGCCGTCGGATTTGTGGCCGAGCTCGCGCGTCAGCTGGAAAACCCTAGCAGCGCAGAGGGCCGGCATGCGTATGCGCCGGCCCCGCCCATCCACCTTCGTGTGGCGGTCCTTGGTCGATGTACGCTTAGGCGGCGGCTTCTTGGAGGCCTCCACGATTTGCAGGGCGGAAGTGGAGGGGGAGGGAGAGGGGGAGGAGTTATTAAGATTAGGGTTAGGGGAGGGGGCTGAGATGGCGAGGGAAGGGAAGGAGGAGCTAGTCGACTCATCTTCTTTCTTTTCAAGTAATTGGAAAGGAAAATTGGGGCGGTTGTTATGGTGGTGGTGGTGGTGGTGGTGGTGGAGGTGGAGATGATCGTCACCTCCTTCCATGATCACATTAGTGTATATAGTACTAGTACAAAATTGTGTATACCAACCCCACTTCTTAAAAATGGCTTCTTTTTCTAATAATTTTCTTGGAAAATGGATATATAGGAAAAGAACTTAATTTAGTGTATGTGTAGTTTGATGAAAGAGGAAAAAGAAAAATAGGGAATGCTAGCTTAATTCTTTTCTTCTCTATTTTGGGATATTGGTGGTGGCCTGTAATTCCTAGCTATCACATTCTATGTGCTTCTCTGCTTCAACAATGGAAGTTAGAGAGAGAAGATAAGAGAGGAAGACAAGCTTTAATCAACAAAGATAATGAGTGGGAATTATATGGTGTGAGCTTTAAAAAGCTAAAAAAATAATAGAAAATGAATTAATGCAAAGTGGAAAAAGGAAATATGTGCTTTTGTTGGGTTGGGCTCTTTTCTTATATCTTTTTCAATAAAAACCCTTTCTTGAAATGAGCCAGAAAGAACAATAACGAGATTTTACGATCATTCTTTAAAAAATTCTATTAATTAATTCTCATATATATATTTTTTATTTTGTTGATGATTATTGATAGTTAATTAACTAAAGAAATATTATTATATCCTCCTTTCTTTCTTTTCTAATCCTTCTTGGAATGGAAACTCAAGTGGTTCAAAACATCAGAGTATCTAACTAATAATGATTGAGCTAGTTATAACCACTTATTATTGCAACCAAAACACTATTTAGCTTAGTCATATTACATAGGATAGATTAGCCTGAAAATATAAAAATTTTATGGAATATATTGCTCAAAGTTACTATTTTTCTCCCACACACACATATATATATATATATATATATAGTTTTTATTTTTATTGTGGTTGGACAGAAGCTTTGGTTCAGAGTCCACGTGAGGTGCTCTTTTTATCATTCAATCCATAAAGACAATGGTGTCCAAAATGGGACCCAACCTCAAGTCAAAAAAATTGAGAGAGACTTAGAAAAAGAAAAGGATTTTAATGAAAGATTGGGGGGTGGGTGGTTGCCCCCTCAATTCATGTAATCATTTCATTTTGCCTTTAGCTCTTTTCTTTACCTTTGTTGTGCTCCTTTGAGCTTATTTGGGGATTCCTGCTGGAATTTGCTTTTTGGGCACTTGTAACTTGTTAATTAATTACCCTTAATCAATGTAATCCCATATACTAAACATTCTTTGCTTGCTACATAAAGGCTTAAGATATATTTAAATTCAATCTTTTAGGGAAGCAAAATGATGTTGTTCATTTTTTAACAATTTCCAAATAGTATATACTTATGGCGCCTAATGAAGAAGACCCTTTAAAGTGAGTAATAGTATATATCTTTTTTTCTTTTTAAAAAAACATTGCAGAGAAGTTCTAAATTTTAAATTTAAATTAGGAACTATTAATTTACATACATTTTGATCATAAAATTTTCACAATTTTAATTAAATTAAGTATGTTTAAATTAATGATCAGAAAATTGCTTCTTCCCCTCTTAATCATTTTGGTATTAAGAAATTGGTATATTATTGCGGATGAATGGCTGGTATTGTCGATTATAATCTTGAATTGATAAAGTATTATGATGATGTGATAACATATATATAAATTAATATGCAAGAGAAGATATATATATATATATATATAGTACTTATTTCATTTAATGTAGCAACACTTTTGAAAAGGAAAACAGCGCGCTAAGCTTTAAATTAACTTTTAATTTGTTGTAAATTAGGACTAAAAGAGTGGAAGAAGAAAGGGTTGGTGAGCAAAAGAGAATAAAAACTTGATTAGATTGTCATTTTAAAATGATTTTAACTAATAGGTAAAAATATGCAATAAAATTTCCCAGCAGATAAAACCTCCTCCAATTAAAGTGATGAAATGTAAAGTAGATATATATAGCTAATACTATTTCCTCCGACCCATTTTACTTAACACGTTTTATATTCATATGAGTGTATTATAATAATAAAACGTTTCAAGTAAAATGGGGCAGCGAGTACTATTTTAAAAAAGCTTGGTTGAAGGCTTTGAGGCAAGATTTCCGAAATCTGCGCACGCACGCACACAATCACACAGAAAGACACATAAAATTATTTAATATAATATAGGAAATATTAAGTGGGAGATATGGAAATTTAAGATAATAATTAGACATTGTGGGCAAATCTTAAATAATTTTTGGGATAATCAATGGTATGGCTGCAACACTGCCACTTGTTCAATTTAATTATAAATTTGCAGCATCAAAGTAAGGTCTTTGATCAATCCAATTCACGCCTCAAGTTTACTTTATTCATCTCTTGCATGTTTTCATTATTATATACTCCCTCTGTCCCGGCTCAATTGTCCCGCTTTTCATTTTGGGGTGTCCCACCTCAATTGTCCCATTTCTTTTTTGGGATAAAAGTTGTGAGAGTAACAAAGTAGGTGGAAAGTAGTGGAAGTAGTTGAGAATGAAATAAAGTGAGTATTGATATGCGAGCCAAAAGCAAATGGGACAATTGAGGTGGGACGGAGGGAGCATATGTTACACCATTGTTTAATAAAGATATACCCATATGTATATATCAGTGTATGTGTATATATCAAAAGAGAGATACACATACACCCATGCATGTTTTTAGTTATTTGTAATGAAAGCCGTCTAGTCTACGTGGACAGCGGCGGTTGACTAAACAACAATTTCATGCTTCTTCTTCACTTTAATCAAACTAGTATGTGTTATCCGTGCATATACCGAGAATTAATACATAATCAACATATTTTCAATTATAAAACGTGTATTGTGATGCATAAATTATACATATTTAAAATATAATGTTTAGGATAAAATAATCAGATTGTATTTTATCTTCACAATCCATAAATATCAATTTTCAAATCGTGTCAGTCTTTTTTTTACAGCTCTAGACATGTATTTAATTGATGTGTTGAGTATATTGTTAGTGGAATAAAAGTCTTATACAATTTATTAATTAAATATGCGTATCGTAAGTAAACTAAAAATTAATAATTTGAAATATGGTGAAAATTAATAGATACGTTTGTGAATAATAGAATAATTAATGGTAGGTAAAATAATGACAATTTAAAGAAATAAAAATAATATATATCGACAATATATTTAAAATCATATATTTAAGTATTTATCTAAATAAAATCATGTATATTTTTTATGCAATAATTAAGGAGGAAGATCATTAATTTTTTTGACTTGGGGTCTTTTAATCATTATTTTGAACTTTTTTGCATATGATTCAAATTAAAAATGTAATAAATTGAATTAAAATTCAACATCGGCAAAAAAAAGGAACATTAAACAAAAAATGTTTAAAAGATATAGTTCTTGGAAATGAACACCCCATGCATGCATACTAAATTGTTTTGTTTGAAGTAACTAGACTAGATATACCACTTAATTATATATAGCAATTTTTTATTTTTGTTTTATTTTGACAAACACTCTTAATTAATTTATAATTCAGATGTAATAATTAACATTATGTGACCAGGTTAAAAATATTGAAAGGTTTCACTAGTATAGAGTGGATGAAAGATATATATCATGTTTCTAGTTACTTATATAAATTCGAAATGGTAGAAGACATCAAAAAACGATCCACCATGAAAAAAAATTACTTTTCATTTTAATTTTTAAAGTCTACTCTTATCATTTATTTAAGTCAATCTATCGAAAATGTAGTATTTTTTTTAGATATAGTTATACAAATACTTAATATTTTAAACTTTATATATATATATATATATATATATATTACTTTATGGTCCATTTCTTTACTAATAACATATTTTTAATTTTTATTAAAAATTTATGTCGATTTCCTTATTTTACACTTTTCGTGGACTGAGGAATACATTCTTTCGATTATTTAGAATTATATGTTGTTTTGCTTTCCGGACAATTTTTAAAGTATAGATAATTTCAACCTCCACGTCATTAATTTTTTATCAGGAATTTTTATGTTAGCGTTAAGATTCAAGCTAATGATAATTAAGATTATGGGCAAAAGCTAAAATACTCATTTTAATAAGTAAAAGATAAAAAATACCCATCTAAAAATAAAAAATAAAAATTACCCTTTACATGAGCACATGAGGAAATTCATCATGTGCTTGTGTATTTCATTTCACAAAATAGTTCGAATAACATGAGCACATGAGGAAATTTCTCATATTATCATGAAAATAAGATGAGCACATGAGGAAATTTCTAATGTTAAAAGTGGATAGTTTTTATCTTTTATTTTTAAGTGGGTATTTTTTATCTTTACTTTTTGAAATTGGGTAATTTTACCTATTACCCTTAAGATTATGTATTTATATATAGAAATTTTCAAGAACCATGGAAATAAAGCATTTTAAAGGAAATTAATTACTCTTAATTTTTGCACGGAAGAAGACATGTATTAGCTGGCTACCTACGTGTTTCTTCTCGTTACTAAAATAATAACCACTAACATTATATATAATAATAAAACACATGTAATGAAATTGAAAGTTATTGAATTAATCGAGATGAAAGATGACAAAATCAGAGAATTGGAGTGCAAAATTAGCTCGAATAATTAACAGCTACTGTACTTATAATTTTATAATTAGAAATACAACTTGAAAATGAAAAGTTTTTGTTAGAGGATGTAAGGTAGCACTAGCACTAGCACTAGCACTAGCACTAGCAGCATGAAAATTATATGTCAATAAAAATGAAGATGACAGTTGAAAATAGCGATGGATGGGGCATTCATTGGAAAATAACTGTAGCGTCAACTCCATTATTGAACCTTATTTTTGTTTGCATATACAAATGCATGCCGACACATCACAGACTATTATTATTATTATATCTTCACAAACTTATTAAAGCAATCTCAAATTAATCAAATTTCTAATAATCGTATATATTTCTGTTAGATAACTTTAATGATTGGTAAGCAATTGTCAAGTACCTGCAGAGACAACGTATGAGAGGCGAGTTTCCCCATAAATGTGACTTTTAAGGCTTAATTTATATAGAAAATGGTTTAATATTTTACTGTTGCGTACAAGTAGCAGATCTAGAATTTAGTGGGCTAAAAAATAATTAAAATTTTCAAAGTATTATACTTTACGCATGCATAAAAAAAATTGGTGTGAACTAAAAAATAAAATTTTTAAAGTATTATATTTTATATATGTATAATTTTTTTTGCGATGAGCTAATATTGTATTGGGCCTTAATTATACACATATATAACACTAAAAAATTTGTTTACGTTTGCGATGAAGTTCAATGCAGCCAATGAATAGATCCGCCCCTAACTGCGTACAAAAATTATGCTTTTATTTTGCGTCTGCTTGGTTTTTCATAAAAAAGGGATTGTACTATTTCTTTTTTAAATATTGTCTAATAACATAATTAATATTTTAAATTCCACGTATATCTTTTCACTAAAAAAATACATTTTCCCATATTTTCACAAGAGTATTATTTAATGTGTTGTTGGTTGTCATGTGTTATTGGTCATCTTATGTTCCTAAACATGCATTGATTGACACGCACACACTATATATCTTTCTATTTCAAAGTAACTCAACAAGTAAACATGCATGAAGATAACAACAAAGGTCACAACCGCCTAATAGTTACAAAACTCTCAAGTTCAAATCCCATCATTGATGTTAAATGGATCACATTTAATTCTTAATTTATTAATTTAAAAGGTCTTCTGGTCTAATACAATCTCACATGCACTTTCTAATCCATAGAATGATAAAGTGTACGTTCAAAATTCTAAATATAAAATAAACATATTCTTATAACTGAAAAGCAACATGCATGATATATATATATGCATTTATAGGGTGAAATAATAAGTTTAGCCTAATATCGTTCCACGCATGTAGCGGGCATGATTTAACAAATCACATAATTATATAATTATTAATCCATCCGTACATGAAAATGGTTTACGTAATAATTATTAAACTATACACTAATCAATAAATTATAATTAAAAAGTGAAAATTAAAAATTTATCAAAAACTTATTATTTATGTACCATATAATTTAGGAAAATGCGAAATGTGTTTGATGCGAAGTGAGTAATTTTTGTATATATATTTATAAGCTTTATGAAATATATTAATATGACAAACAAAACAAAGTGAAAAAGGGAATCTTCAATTACATTAATATGTAGTACTATAGCTAAATGGTGTGTATATATGTCACATGCAAAATTACGTGGTATGTCAAATCATGCATGATGCATGTAAAATTACTACAGGTATATCAAAATTTTGTATTTTACAAAAGGCTATTTAACTTAGAAAATACATGATTTAAATTAATTCAGTTACATAATAACAACCAAACCAAAATCATTGATAAAATCATTTTGAGAATACGAGGTAGCTGTTACGAGGTTCAAATTAGGGGTGTGCACCAAATTTTCTTAATTCAAAAATCGAATCCAACATTAAATATATATATATATATAAATCGAACCGATCAATCAAATAATATGAACTGAACTAAAAATCGACTGATTCGGTTTCGGTTCAATTCAATTTTGAATCGAAATAATAATAATTTTTTTATATTTTATATTATAAATAATTTATATGATCCATCTTAAATATATTATTTTTAAGTTTTCATTTTATAAATGTAAAATATATTATATAATTATATATATATATTACCAAAATATAAATATAATTATTTAATATTTATGTCAATTATATATCTTTAATATTTATATTATTATATATATTATAGTCGGTTTGGGTACCAACCAAATCAAAATATAAACTGTAAGCGGAAATGGAACCTATTGATTTTAAAATTTAAAAATTGAATCGCTAACCGAACCAAATAAAAATTGAAACGAAACCGATTAAAACATATCAATTCAGTCGGTTTTCTCAATTCGATTTGATTATTGGACACTCCTAGTTCAAATCCACTACGCATGAAATCGATTGCACTATTTATAACACAAAAATAGGTCTAGTAATAGAGCAAATAGAGTATCGTATGCACAAAGATTAATAAATGAAAATACATTGATTATCTGATGTAGATATTCATTTATTATCTAGGCATCAAATAATGAACGAGTATTATACTAATAAAATAGGTTGACAGATTTGTGAACGTCGTTGCTATCAAAATCAAATAATAATAAATGAATTACAGGGCAATGCATGTATGAACACTAAATCAATTATTGAATTCACTTGTTAATCAAATTACTATATTTAATCATAATTCATGTGAATGACCACTCAAATATTCATATACTCCTGATAGGGCAGTCTACGAACGTTGATTAATACTTAGTCAATTACCCGCGGGTAACAAGAACTAAAATAATAGCCCTCAAAAGTACGATAAGAATTTCCTCCTACAACACCTATCTTTGCTAGGTCTCAAGACGAGAGTTGTATTATTTTTCAGGGGTTTGATTGTGAATTCAATTCAGATAGGATATCGAAAACACAATTAACATGCAATAATAGTGATCAAGTATCAATACGTGAGAATTAAACCAAGAAAAATAAACACGGAATAGAAAGAAAATTTAGCAATTAATAATATGCATCCATAAATTGAAATAGATCTTACAAAACTCTAGAATCACAAAGTGTTTAACTACTCATAATGGAAATAAAACTAGAATAAAATAAAATAAGCATAAATACAATTCTTGATCTTTGTCAATCTCTGATTGCGAACTCTTCTCCCGAGAATAAAAATAAAGCTATTCTAAAATTGTATCTAAAATTGAATATGAATAAGAATGTTATACATGACTCCACAATAATGTGTATCTATAGATTCATGGAGTCCACGTACCAATAGGGTTCATATCTATCCATAACATGATGGATAAACACTAAAAATCTCGAGAAAATAGCAAAAAATGTGCAAATATTCCAGCAAGTTGGGCAATCAGATCGGCGGTCGCCGAAGTTGCACTGACCTGCGCACATCTTTTTTAGGTTCGTTCTCCCTCATTTCAATTCCGATTTTGAATCTGTTTGTGACTACAGACTCCTACCGAGACGAACTTTAACAATATGTTTTCCAAGTTATCTATTTCATGATCAAAAAATACGAAAACCTAAAGAAAACAAAGAAAAGTAAACAAAACAAAATTAACACTTTAAACTAAAAACGATTCAAAACAAATGCAAAACCCAATTAATGAATAATGAAAAGATTTTAATCATTGTTAAACCTTCGAATTTTTTCTTTTCAATCCAGATTCAGTCTTCGAATTTCGAAAAGTGTGAAAAGAATTTTGAAAGATGAATTCAACGACAACATCACACTCTTTATTTTCAGTTAACCCCAACTTGATCAACAACATAGTCCAATTGGCAGCATCACTATTCTATATTAATTCAAGCATGTAACGTGTCGACATAAGGTATTTCTTTGTCGAACATATACATAATTTAAAATTGAAAAACAAGCAATAATTTGCGAATATATATCATATAAGCTAAGCTAGCACACTAAGAAATTTATTAATTAATCTGTAACTAAAACGAAATATCAATATTTTGATACCTTCTTCAAGCTTTTATACTCAAATTATGAAAGCTTGTAAACTGAATCAACGGTAATGGTTTAATCGGAAATTCATTTAACTAAGACATTATATTAAATTATATTTTTTAATATGTGCAGAATATATAAGAATGTAATTTTGGCTTTAATTAAATCGATATTGTCAGAAACATGGCTAACCACATGCAACTAAATATATAGTAAAAATATAATTTTGAAAAGAGATTGCGAAAGATAATTAAAATATTCAATATATAGTAGTAGCTTATTAAAAATAAAAGGCAATCATATATAGCTAGGATGTATGTAATGTGACATGTTTGTACAAATGGAACCACAGTGTAATGTAACACCTAAATTCCAGCCTTGAGAAATTAAAAGGGATTATTATGACTATTCATTCATAAAAGACTTGTCAGTATATTAATTGCTACCAATCCAAAAACAACACTAATCAAACCTCAATATATATACATACATCATTGACAGCACCATATATATACACGACAACTCACCTGCATCGAAACACATACCTATAATTTTAGTCCAATAATTAACCATGTTGGAACACTTGTACAAATTAATATAATATATAGTTTATAAATTAATCAATGGTGTAACTGGTAATTCATAAATGTGATAAGTGTGAAGGAATTGATGCTACCAATGGAATTGTATTTCTCGTGACTGGTATGTGACAGAATAAAAAAGAAAATGGAACACTAATTTGAATAATTAAGATTTTTGTAACTTTATATGATAATTTTCCTCCAATAATTAAATAAATTTAGTGGCTAATTTTTATTTAAAATTTCTAATTTATTGTGTTTTAATTTACTTAAAATAGTAATTATAAATTATCAATGATATTAAATTATAAATCAACGAATCGAACTATATATACTGTAAGTTTTAATTAGTTCAAATGTATCGCACATGACTTGCAGTTTTGGATTTTAAGCATTGTATATAACACTCACAGTCACATGTATAAAGAATCATATAACCGTTTTAGATAATAATATTTTTCACTTTATTTAGGAGAAATATATTATTAAAATAATTGCTAATTTTGGACAATATTTTTCACTTTATTTAGGAGAAATATATTATTAAAATAATTGCTAATTTTGGCTTGTCCAGCTTCATTTATATGCATATATGCCTAATTCTTTTATTTGAAACGAAATAGTAGGATATATATTTTGTACATATATCATTCAATTCTTGAAAAATTTCTCCTAGCTTTGTTTGATCTTTCAAATTTATGAATTAGGATAATAGACATAATAAGCCTGCGTTTGGTAGGTAGGATGAAGGTAGATAATATTAATAATCTGTCTTCATATGATGTTTGGTAGGAAATATTGTTTATGTCAATGGCCCGACATAAAAACAAGGTCTGGTCTTAAAACACTGTTGAAACACTTCTAATTATCCAACCAATACCTACTGATGATATTATGTGGGTTGAATAGTAACCCACATTGAAAATTGAAATTGGTGTTGTCGAGAAAAATCAAAACACCATTCTCATCTCTTTCTTTTTGAAATTCATCGTGAACCATTCCTCTCCCCTTCTGGAAAATTTTGGCGAAAAAACTCGAAGGTATGAAATTCAAAGCATATTTCGTCTACTGATTATGCATTCTTGCTCAAATATTTAGGGCTTTATACATTTTTTGTAATCTGATTTAGCTGTTTTTTGAATTTTGCACAAAATTAGGTTTTTTTATCCAAATATTATACCAATCGAGTTCCTGTAAAATGAAAACACCATTCTCATCCCTTTCTTTTCGAATTGCGAACCATTCCTCTCCCCCTCTCCCCTTCTGGAAAATTTTGGCGAAAAAACTAGAAGGTATGAAAATCAAAGCATATTTCGTTTACTGATTATGCATTCTTGCTCAAATATTTAGGGCTTATACATTTTTTATAATCTGATTTAGCTGGGTTTCGTAATTTCGTACAAAATTAGATTTTTGTATCCAAATATTATACCAATCAAGTTTTGTATATGTATGTAGTGATTTGATTTCACCCTTCTCCAACATTTATTTTTTTGATTCTGTGTTTTGTTCTAGCAGGTTGTGCTGCAATTTGGGTGAAAATGGCATTCAAAATCCTGTAAATTCGAAGTAGGCATTGTTAAGGTATGTTAGCATCCTTATTATGTTTTGTTGAAGCTGTAGAATTAAGGTTCCTAATATCCTCATAATCTCTACCTCAGTAAATCTGCCTCTCATCCTTGTCTTTTTTAATGGAGTTATGGAGGTGGTTTTGTAGCAATAGGAAACCCCAGACCCTAAAAAATTCAGATTTGGGTTTTGTTAAAGCTATTTAATTTCGTAGTAGCCATAGAAGTTTTAGTGATAAGCAATTATGAATTGTCTCTCTGTCTCTATTAATTGTGTTATGGACGTTGTTTGAGAGCTTTTTGAAACAAATATGGTGTCTGCATTATGAATTGTCTCTCTGTCTTGATTAAATTCGTAGTAGCCCTATGAATTTAATTGATTTATGTTGCTGTATGCATGGTTTACTATATGTTGCTGTATGATTAATAAGACTACACATGAAATCAGACAATTTAATGTTCCTGTATGTTCCTGTATGCATGGTTTACTATATGTTGATGTATGTTGCTGTATGCATGATTTACTATATGTTGTTGTATGTTGCTGTATGTATGATTTACTATATGTTGTTGTATGTTGCTGCATGGTTTACTATATGTTGTTGTATGCATGGTTTACTATATGTTGATGTATGATTAAAATTGTGGTGTGTTCGTGTATATTGCTGTATGGTTTGAGGTGATTAGAAGTGTATGTTGCTGTATGGTTTGAGGCCATTTTGTACATGTTATTTATGTTTTTTTGAAGTTCATACCCACAATATAGGTGTAACATTGACACAATTTTATAAACTAAAATCCATCTTTTGACCTACAATTAAGATGGAAAAAAAAAACAAAATTTGGTAAACTAAAATCCATAACTGACAGAATCAACTTGATAATATTAGAAACCCAAAACTAAAAATATTAAAAAGAATGTAATGACATCCATCTGAACTAAAATCAAATGATAATGTTAATAAGAATCCAGAACTAAAAGAATGAACTGCAAAGATAAAAATTACAAATCCAGAACTGAGAATATTGAAAAAAATGTAATGAAATCTCATCTGAAGTTCATACACCTCTTTAGATTGTTCTTCCACAACAAACCTCTTCTTATATTAGCTGAAGCTAATATAAATATACATTATAACACTAACAAGCTGAAAGAATCAAACAAATATACATTATCACCCTAACAAAGTGAAATCATCCTGAAATTTTGCAAGATTCATTCTTTGTTCCTTATGAAGTCCCTTACAAAGCCCGTTTGAAATCAATGTTGTTGAATCTCATATATGTATACCATGCATATATATATATATATATATTTGTCCCTAATATATATTTAAAATTTTTAATGCAGATTCACGGAAGCATTTCAGAATTCTTGATTGTTTTGAGTACAATGTCTAACAATTTATCGACGTGTAAAGAAGTTTACATGTGCATCGAGGATATATTCCAGGAAACATTGTCACAGATTCTCATCCTAGTGACCCTTCTAATCATAAGTGAAACCCCTTCTAGGAAGCGTAGGTTAATAGATAGATCTTACAGTATGATTAATAAGACTCCACATCAAATCAGACACTTTGAATAGGATAATTAAAGTAAATAATTCAGATTGCATTGTTAATCTACGCATGGATCTTAAAAGACATTTGGTAGACTTTGCATGTTGTTACGGGAATTAGGTAGTGTGAGCGATGGAAAATATGTTAGTGTTGAGGAGCAAGTACCAATGTTTCTTTCCGTTCTAGCACATCACAAAAAAAATAAACTAGTTGGTTTTGACTTTACCCGATCTGGGCAAACAGTTTCGACATACCTGCATATTATTATAAAAGCAATCTTAAAACTTCACACTCGTTTTATTGTCAAACCTGATCCTGTTTCTGAAGATAACATCGATAGCCGCTGGAAGTGGTTTAAGGTATAATTTTTGGTTAAAAACATTGTTAGTTCATTAACTAACACATTTCTAATATATATGACGTTTCTTAATTTAAAGGGATGCTTAGGAGCCCTAGATGGCACATACATAAGTATGACAGTGCATGTGCTAGATAAACCAAGATATCGATCAAGGAAAGGAGAAATTAGTACTAACACATTGGGTGTTTGTGACCGAAATATGAATATTGTGTATGTACTACCCGGGTGGGAGGGATCTGCTTCCGATTCAAGAATTTTAAGAGATGCTGTTAATAGAAACCACGGTTTAAAGGTTCCGCGGGGTAAAAGCTTTTAACTCAAACTCTAAATTAAGTATTTTATATAAAAACAATTGTTTTGTAATGAAGTTACTTAATATTTATAATTTTTTTTGAAAATTTTAGGAAATTATTATTTGGTTGATAATGGATATGCAAATTCTGAGGCATTTTTGGTCCCGTATCGAGGAGTTCGATATCATCTTAAAGAATGGGGACCAGCACGTGATAGACCTCAGAATGCGCATGAACTGTTCAATATGAGGCATTCGAAAGTAAGGAATGTCATAGAAAGGTGTTTTGGAGTCATGAAAAAACGTTGGGGGATATTAAGGAGTCCGTCTTTCTACCCTGTTAAGGTTCAAACTTGTTTAATCATAGCTTGTTTTCTATTGCATAATTTTATTCGTTCTCAAATGCCTAATGATCCGATTGAGAGAGAATATGATGAAGAGCGTGTTGAGGAGGGTGGAGATGATGATGGTGTATATGAAGCTAATGATTTTATCGATGTCATCGAATCATCTAATGAATGGAACAACGCTAGAGAAAGCATAGCTCAAGCTATGTGGTTAGCATATTAAAAAGTGGTATAAATTCATCATATTATCATTGTTTATATGCTTTAAATATAATTTTCAGATGCATTATTTATATTTTATAATTTATTTATTTATAACTCAGCTTCTATATTTTAGGAACATGGAAATTGCACCTATTTGTTACTGTAAAGCTGGTCGAATGGTGCTAAAATGTGCTGGTCCTCAAGCAAAAAATCGAGGCCGTTTGTACTACAAGTGCCCATTGAACGAGACACACTTTCAAAGTTTTATTTGGCATGATGATGTATTGGATATTTTGTGCTGGATATTGAAGTTTGGCATCTAAAATTAATGTGACTGATCTTTTTTACTGATCTTTTGTTGGACATCTGATGTAATATTAATGTGATATTATTGATCTTTTGTTGGATATTTTGTATTGATATTGGTAATGTTCTTGATCGTGTGGCATATGAAATTGTGCTCAATATTAAAGTTTGTATTCATGGTTGGTCTTTTTTGTTGCCATTGTTTGGTCATGGATACTGCTACTGCCATCTTTTTGACTGCAGCATTGTGCATACATTTTGAGGACTGCCATTGTTTTGTTTGGTCATGGTTAATGTATACAAACACGCACAACTTTATGGTTTATTATTGGACAGTCCATATTATATATTGGTGTTTTTTTAGACAAGCATAGCCGTATCTTAGCTCCCGTTGACCGGCTTTGCGGGCATGAAGAAAAACCATCAGGCCAGGTCCACTCTTGGCTAAGCTCTTTGGGCGGGACTTTCTCGATACGACTTCTCTTGCCAGACTGACGTGATACGATCTTTCTTCTCAACAACTATAAAATTCCTAGTCAGCTCTCTTTATCATCTCGTGCCAGATGCAACAAAGGATGAGTCCTTTTTCCTTCTCGCGAACCGCGGGAGCGCCTAGCACCCAGAAGAGCAAAGCTCATTTTCCTTTCAGGGTAAAGCGGCGCATAAAAAAGGGCTGGTCCGTCAAAAGTCCGATTTCTTCGCGAACGAAGTTCAGAATCAACAAGGGTTCGTTGAACGAAGGGAGTGTACAAGTGGGGCGATGGAATCTTAAAAAGGTTATTTGAATATGAAATTATACAGAATCTGAAAACATGCAGCTCGCTTGACATGTAGTTGGTGTGGAATAAATGTGTGATAAACTTAAATCATCAACATACTCACTCATCAGTTTATAAATAAGCAACATATCACACCATACTTACTCATGCAAACTTCACTCTCCAAACTGTTTCCATTAGCATCAAAGT
>JAPKLX010000011.1:2590509-2620713 GCA_026898415.1 Leonotis leonurus
ATTCGTTCTCAAATGCCTAATGATCCGATTGAGAGAGAATATGATGAGGAGCGTGTTGAGGAGGGTGGAGATGATGATGGTGTATATCAAGCTAATGATTTTATCGATGTCATCGAATCATCTAATGAATGGAACAACGCTAGAGAAAGCATAGCTCAAGCTATGTGGTTAGCATATTAAAAAGTGGTATAAATTCATCATATTATCATTGTTTATATGCTTTAAATATAATTTTCAGATGCATTATTTATATTTTATAATTTATTTATTTATAACTCAGCTTCTATATTTTAGGAACATGAAAATTGCACCTATTTGTTACTGTAAAGCTGGTCGAATGGTGCTAAAATGTGCTGTTCCTCAAGCAAAAAATCGAGGCCGTTTGTACTACAAGTGCCCATTGAACGAGACACACTTTCAAAGTTTTATTTGGCATGATGAGGTATTGGATATTTTGTGCTGGATATTGAAGTTTGGCATCTAAAATTAATGTGACTGATCTTTTTTACTGATCTTTTGTTGGACATCTGATGTAATATTAATGTGATTGATCTTTTATTGGATATTTTGTATTGATATTGGTAATGTTCTTGATCGTGTGGCATATGAAATTGTGCTCAATATTAAAGTTTGAATTCATGGTTGGTCTTTTTTGTTGCCATTGTTTGGTCATGGATACTGCTACTGCCATCTTTTTTACTGCAGCATTGTGCATACATTTTGAGGACTGCCATTGTTTTGTTTGGTCATGGTTAATGTATACAAACACGCACAGCTTTATGGTTTATTATTGGACAGTCCATATTATATATTGGTGTACAGCTATGGTCAAAATTGGAATCTTAAAAAGGTTATTTGAATATGAAATTATACAGAATCTGAAAATATGCAGCTCGCTTGGCATGTAGTTGGTGTGGAATAAATGTGTGATAAACTTAAATCATCAACATACTCACTCATCAGTTTATAAATAAGCAACATATCACACCATACTCACTCATGCAAACTTCACTCTCCAAACTGTTTCCATTAGCATCAAAGTGAAATGGATTCTGAAATTCCTCCACAAACTTTTTACTTTCATTCCATCAAATGGACACCCGAAATGGATTGTGTTTTGTTGTCCGTCTTAGCGTTCCACAAGGAGAGGCAAGGTTGGAAAGAGAGTGACGTTCCAAACAACATTCTCCACAATGCGGTGAGGGCGGTAAACAAGCATTGTGACGCAAATATAAACACACATGACGTATACGAGAGGACACAATTCATGGTCAAACGTTTCCAAACGTTCAAGTTCATTGCTCGTACTCCCGGAGTAATTTGGGATATCGAACAACATCGAGTCGTTGCACACGAGGATGTTTGGTTTTACTTGTTTGAGGTAATTCTTTCACAATTAATTTTAAGCTTTATGATTTTCTTCTTTAAATTCTTATAAACCAAATGTAGCTTGTACTAATTTATTTCGTTTTAATTGTAACAAGAAAAACAATTTTGCAAAGGCCTATTATTGGACGAATGAGCTCGCTTTGCGAATCTTGCATTCCTATTTGACGAGGATACCGTGAAGATTGAAGATGAAAAGGAAATAATCCACATCTCATCTAATTCAAATGATTTAGAACAAATGCTTGCCAATGTTTCCGAAAATGATGACAAGGTGATATCTCCACTAACAACAATTGCAGAAAAGGGGAAAAGCAATGAAGTAAATGATGATTTGGTTAACACAACCAAAAATCGTAGAGGAATTTCATTTAATTCGATCAAACAACGTTTCAAAGGGAAAAAACTCATCGGGTTCCTCGTCTTGTGCATCGTCAAGTCCATTCAAATAGTGAGTCGTGAAGTAGGTTTATTACGTTGTGTGATTTCATTGCCTCATCGTGTGCTTTCAAGCTAGTGTTTTCGTTTCCTCGTTGTGTGCTTTCGTTTCAAGTAACTTCTAGTCGTGTCAAGTTGTGTGTTTTTGTTTCCTCATTGTGGCATCTTAAGATTATGTACTCAACCTTCAAGTTCACTACTAATGTTGATTTCCAGTATTTTAATTTGGTAGAATTCGGTTAAATATGAATTAATGCGTGAGTGGTGAGTGCTAAATTGCATATTAATAAAAGTATGATATAAAAGTATGATATCTAACGTGACCTATTTTAACAAAAGTTAGCAATAATCACAATACAATATGATATCTAACGTGATATATAAATATTAACAAAATAACACAATACAAAAATTTGCCAATAATCCCAATGCAATAGGATATAAAGTCCAACCAAAATATAAATAATACATGAGGATATACAATCTGTTTTGGTTCAATGTGAAAGCTTCATACAATCATCTGCAAACCTCTAATTACATCAAAACCACCAATCCATTGTATCAAGTAATATCCACAAAAAAAGTTACAGCAACATCATATGAAATGAGCTCCACAACAAAAAGATTGCATCATTCAGTTTGATAAAGTATTTTGAATCAAAAAAGCCCTGAACGTAGATAATCATCCACATGTATTAAAACCTAGCATTTCAAGTAGAATTTAGAAGACGAATTATGTATTCTTCTTTTGCATCTTCTGGAAGGCCTAAGAAAAGTTTGAGCTTTTTATCGTTTTCTATTAAAATTTCACAAATTGAAAGCTTTTGACTTAAATTGAATCCATTTATATAAGGTAGCTTATCAAAGATCTCCATCCTAGCTTGTCCTAAGACTTGTTCGTGACCAAATCGAGATGCAATTGTCTCCATACGGGAGTTTGCATTACGACTCAGTCCCTCAATCAATGTGCAAAACCTATCGATTCCATCTAAAACCTTACGTTTTTTACCACTTTTACCTTTCGATGCTGAAGGAACGCTCTGAGGATTAGGAGGCTGATTTGAATAGGCACTGTTCGCTCCTCCTTGATCACCTTCTGAAATTATATTTTCCATCTCCACATTATAAACACCTGGTACGTATCCTCCTTCTTGAACCGATTCAAACTCATTCTCCAAATGATTTATTGCCTCGTGAGAATCAAATGCACCTTGACCGTTTGCTCGATCCTTTCCAAAGATCTCCTTCCAGTCCTCGTACATGGGCCAACTCTTTTTGTGGATTCTTCTTGCATTCACATCAATCTGTATTCAAAGCACCATAAATTAATTTATATCCAAATCAGTTTAAATTCATATCAAATCAATATTTAAAAGACAATTACCTTAAAAATGGATTCCCAAACTGAGTCATCACATTCAATTGTGTAGGTTCCGTTCGTATTGAAACCTACTCCGCTTAGGTTCAATAGGGTGCACAGAGAGTTGTAGTATTTCTTCCAAATCGACAATTTTGAGTTCATGTGCGGAGTAGCTTTCAGATCGGTTCCTGGCAACTTCTTGAAACTTTCCTCTAACTTGTTGAGATATCCAGCTCTGAATCCGTTGTCGGACTTCCATCCTTGAGCAACTAACTCTTTCATCGCCGTAAGCAAAGTCTCTTCTTCCTTTGGATTCCAAACTCTTCTCCCCTTTTCGCACCTTTTATTCTGACCGCTAATAACATCGCAACTGCCTAAATCATAAACATAAACAATGAGAATTTGTACATAACCTGTCACTACAGAACATGAAATAAAAACAGAACATGAAATAAGAAACAAACAGAACAATAAGCCATTAAATTTATAACATCAATGTCCAAACTTATTAAGTATTAAAGAATGGCTAAAACAAAATCTCATGTACCGTAACATTATCCCTAAATCCAATTATCCCTAAAACAAAATCGAAATGAAACTGAATCCATTAAACTTCAATCCCTAAAACAAAACACAAATTCAATCCCTAAAAAAAACACAAGGAACCCATAAAACAAAAACCAATTGGACGAATTTGTTCTACTGCAAATAAATTAAATCCACACCAATTAAGAACTCTATCTACTCCATTCAATTTGCTCGATTTGACAGAGAGTAATAAGTAGAATTATTACCTTCTTCAGTGGAAGCCATCCGATTTTCCTTCTACTTGGATTCAAATTTCCACGACCAAGATTCCCACGACCGAGAGCACCACGACGATGTTTCGAGTTTTGATTTTCTTCCCTTCTCCTTCAAAACGAAAACTTGGAGCCAATTGTTTAATCCCGTCTTTTTATCTCGCTCCACATAAGTTGGATTAATAATAGGATCCTTCTATTATGTCTACCAAATGACATATTGTTCTATTTGATCCTTTAATGAGTGCTACCAAACAGCGTATTAATTAATCTGGCCTACTTATTTGTGTCTACCAAATACTTTATTAAGTTATCTTACATTTTCATTTTATCTACCAAACAACTTATTAACTACTATTCATATTACTTATCATGGCACTATTCATATTAATTATCATATCCTTCTTCATCTAATCAATCCTACCAAACGCAGCCTAAAATTATAACTTGAAAGATATATTTACCTAAGTTAAAATTATACAATTGAAAATGTTAAAATAAAAATAATTAAGAAAAGATATGCTATATTATACTCCCTCCATCCCACTAAACTTGACACAATTCCCTTATTTGGACGTCTCACTAAACTTGTCATATTTCTAAAATAGTAAAAGTTATCCCTTTAAAAAGGTGTAGAACCCTACCACATTTATTACTCTTACACTACTTTATACACTCTCCTTAATAACTGTGTTCAAAAGTTTTGTGTCATACTTATTGGGACAAAAGGAGTATGTATGATATTATAATGAGTAGACATACTTAACATGTTCACAAAAGACTTAACATGTCATGTGACATATATTACTAAGGGTGTTTGACTAATTTTATTATAATCTCTTTAAAACAACTTATAAGTTGTTTAGGAGCTTATGAGCTTCGTGAAAGTGTTTGGTAAAGTAAGCTATTTGAAAACTTATAAGCTATAAAAATAAGGTCTTTGAGCTTATAAGTTGTTCAAAAAATAAATAGGTCTACTCCAACTTATTTTTTCATGAACTTATAAGCTGCAACAAAATTATATAAATAATCCAACAATATTTTGTTATTACCAAATTTTCATCAACAAAATCACATATGAAGAGTTTGTTGGATCAAGAGCGCCCAAGACACTTCCCAGTAGGTCACCCATCATAGTATTGCTCCAAGCCAAACACAGTTAACGTTGTAGTTTCTACTAAGAGGTCACATGAAAAGATGATGCACCATGTTGGTATGAGTAGTACTAATCAATTCATTTAACCTCTCGTCAATAATAGTAGTGCAAACCCTTTCTGATTGAGGCAGGCCACACTCCCATAAGCTCTCTCGAGTACGATACATGGAGGACCCACCTTACAGGAGGTGCTGGAGTCCACTTCCCAACGGAGTTTAAAATGACAAACACTTTATTATTTTATAATTTTTTTAAAAGAACTTATAAGATCATTTATTTAAGATAACTTATAAACTTTTAAGATATAACATCTTATAATCACTCTACCCAACAATCATAAAATATGTAGTAAATAATAGGCGAATATATTTTCCATTTCTTACATATGAAAATATTGTCTTTCATTAATCTACGATTCCGCTCTAAATGCTGATGTAAGACGCAGATGGAGCCTGCCTGACGTGGAATATATATAATAATCATATAATTAAATGAGTCAGAAAATTTACATAGGCAAAACAATGTTGATTCAACACCAGCCTTAATCTTCAAAGGCTTGCTTATCTTACAAATTCCAACTAATTTAAATCATTATACAATTACAACACCATTTCATAATTATTTTGATTACAATTTTGCAGTGACAATATATATATATATATGGGATAATTATAATGAAAATAGATTTGTTTGTCTTAACTAAAAGTAAATTTGAATCATTCATATTTTTCATCCAATAAATATAATTAAACTATACTCTAATCAATAAACTCTAGTCACAAAAATAAAAAATTAAAATGTTTTTAAAGATAAAATATTTTAAATTAGAGATATACCAAAATTATCTTTTAATATGTATCATAAATAATTTAACAGTTAAGATTTATTTTTAGTTAACTCATACACAATCATTTTTATTTGATCTCTTTTATATATGTATATAGGAGTGGTTTCAGGTAAAAAATGTATTTGGTAGGAAATAAGAAGTGATCTCGTCCACCCCTTTTAATTAATCCAACGGTTGATAATGATTCCTTTAAATTTGAAATTTATGCAATTAGACGAGTTGCATTGTTATCCAACAATGCATTAAGGGTAAAATTGTCTACTTTTTTAGGCGGTTTTATTAAAGATTTGAAATTGATTTATGCACCATAATTTTAGCAACTGCCAAAAATGACTTCTCCCAACTTGAACTGTCGTATTCACTTTCTTTCTTCCAAAACAATTCAAGCTCTGCAAGATTAGAGGTATGAAGAAGCATCCAACCCCTGTGCAAAGATCGGGGTGATGTAAGGCTGCCAGAGACGACGACAATGTGTTCAAAATTCCGAAGATGACGATGATGATCTTCAAATCATAAAGCGCGAACAATCGACGGTGCAACGTTCGGAGGCACACAGTGCAATTAATCGAAGAAAAGTCATCAATACGATCTTGGTCAATAATTAACACAACCGGAATTTTTTCACATACAATCAACAAACTTATTGATTACTCAGGAGTACGATTCAACATCCTCAACAATAAGGAGTGCATCAACAAATGTCACACACTTTCCATGATTGTCTTTCCGCGTGAAAGGAGCAAATATCATATTATACCTACGCATAGATCAATAATGCAACCCTTTAATTAAAGCAATGCAAATAATTGAATCATATAATGCAAGTTTCTTATTAACGTGATAATTTTGAACAATGCAACCATTTAATAATAGAAATAGAAATAACTGAATCATATAAAACAAAAATCTGATTAACGCATCAAAAACATCTGCATACAAAAAATAATAAGTTTAACAAAAAAAACACGACGGCCACACAAACTAATATATTGTACTTCATGGAAACTAAAAAAAATTAATATGTAACGCCAAAATTTACAAACAATGCATATAGAAATAACAATGCAATACACTGTTCAATTGTTGTAATGCAAACTGTCAAGAGGTTCTATGCAAATTTAATAAATAATCAATGCAAAAACGTAATTACACAAACATACCTGGCGTGAATTGACCATCTCTTTCCTTCTCGTTGTATCTGGCGAAAAATATTAATCTATCTCCTACTATGTAACCAACAATGATTAATTGATCATCAAATCCCTTAATTACCTCTAACAAGATTCATTAAAATAGGTAACCGGCAATAATATATGAAAATCGTTTTTCTCTCATAAAAAAAAATACTATATTAGCCTTTTGATCAAGTTTATCCATAATTTAATATTTAAAAATTCGAAAATTACCATTTATTATCATCCGTTGAATCACAAATATGGATGACCATGATTCCTTCTCATTTCTTACTGAAAAACTCTTTTTTATATGATCTACATGCTAATATATATATATATATATATATATATATATATAAAATAAGTAGTATATGTGGATATATGTACTGATATTCTGTTAAATTTTCCGCAATACCTATAGCAATCTTCCACGTGTACATTTACGTGTTAATCCCCAAACAAAATGACAACAAAATATCCCTAGAATATGTGTGTGTGTGTATATAACGATACGTGCACACCCTAGTTTTAGTGTAATGCGCATGATGGGTAAATTAAGTGCAACTAATATCGTGAATATTTAAAACCAAACGAAGCACTATTAATTGAATTATAAATTTGCTAAGATCCCAACTAAACACTATCTAAATTCTCACATCACTAACTGTCTTGCACAAATTACTGAATCTGATTTCACGTTGTCATCAATATTTTCAAAATTATTAATTGGTTCTCACTATTGCAGGAGTAGTAATGAATGGTTACATGAGATGCGTATGCACTTCTCGGGTTCGAATTCTCCGCCCTTCGTGTTGAGCACTTGTGGCAGTAACGGGTTTGATGAGGTATTTCATGTTTTGATTAGGTCAAGAAGGATGACTTACATGACCTGTACGGCCTGCGATAAGATTTGCCTAACTCGTTACGGGACTTTATTTATTAATTTAAGGTTGGATCATTGGTCCTTGAACTTATAAGGGGTTAGCATGTTACCACCCATATCTCATTCAACATGACTTCATTATGGACTTACGAGACTGTCTTGTTGTAATCATTAGGCCAATTATACGATTCATGCCCATTAGAAATTATTAATTTACAAAGACTCTTTTCTGCAAACATTAATATAGTCAGCCAAGGTTGAAGTTTACATATATTAGTGGAAGTAAACGAGGGACAAAATAATATAGAAACATAAATGATGTTGCGAGGGAATGTAACACATGATAAGTTGTTTGTCTAATCAAGTAAAGAAATGAGAATATATATCGAAGATGAAAGATCAAAAGTCACATTCCCTTCCCATGTGATGTGATTGCCTTTTGTTACTTCTTTTCAGACCACAACTCTAAACATCACACCTCACTCAATTCTTCACATTTATTTATTTGTTTGTTTTTTCTTTCTTTCGTTTCTGTCTCTTTTAATTTCATTCCATGTCAGATTGTAGGACACTAATATCATGAAATGATGTTGAGTTTGAGTGATGCCTTGTAGTTTTGTTTGAGTTGAATAGTTAGAAGAGTTTTGCAGATGGACAAGGTAAGAAGGAACTGTTTTAGTGGGATATACAGAGAGAAATCAAATCAACTATTTGTGTTTCGTTAGTTTTTATGAATATCCAATTATGGTTGAAATGGGGCATAAAATAATTAATTGGGTTCTCTTATTCTGTTCTCTTGAGGTACTTTAAACTCGAGAATTATCATTCATTCTGTAATTCTAACCTCATTTTCAAATCAAACTCAACTCAAAAAATTCGGGCAATACATGCTTTCGAATTCTCAACATTCTGGCAATATTGATTTGAGGATTAAATTAAAGTAAAGGTTGCATTATGAATTTATGACATATTTATGAGTCGACATTATGTACTTACTGACCGCCAAGAAAATTGAAAAAAAAAATGTATTTTTGAACACGATGAAAGATGAAACGAGGTTAAATATATTTTTATGCCCATATTCTACACACACACACATATATGTATCCATACATATATCCCATATAGTATACTTGTGTAGATCATATTAATTTACTCTCTACCATTAGTTTATCAAAACTGAATCTCTATAAACAATTTTTTGAGGGACCTCTCTTACTATAGTGATAGAGATGATCTAAAAATGGAGAAACACAAAGAGTAGGTGTAGAATGGGGGGATTAGGTAATGTTGCATGAAAAGTGAGACAAGTTGGAATCTTTGGGCATTGAGTGGAAGAGAAAGCCAAGAAGCTGCTGACGCCATCTCAACCACTACACAATACTACAGCTCTTGCTTCATGGCCCTCATCCGTCGCACACATACATACTTTCATACATGCCACTTCATAACATAACCAATAATTTGTAGTCACATCAAACCTAACTTTAATTACCTCCAAAAAACAATAGCTAGCACGCACCCCATATAATTATCCCACTTTACCTATCAATCCCTTCCTTTTGGAACATCTTCATCTCTATCTCTCTACAATTATTACTATGTCCACTATTTTATAAACTACTCCCTATTGTATCATTCACGAGATCTTAAATCATGTAAATTAAATAAATTTAAATGAATAAATCTACTGACTTCCGGAAAAGAAAATTTCAACAAACACAGTTTGTCAATTGCAATCATCAGGCAATGGTATGGGTCACCTCAAAATCAAATCACCAATAATAATGATGATAATGGTATAATCAAAACCAAATTAAGCTTAGCCTCACGTGTCATGATATTCAAAACGAACATGTCCCGGAAAAACATTAGTGGACAGTGATAAAAGAAAAGAATATCCACGCTAAATAAACACTTGAAATATCAAAACAGTTTCAACAAAATATCACACATAAAATCAACAGCACATCAAGCTTATGAAGAAGCAAAAAATAAAACAGAATCATCAATTGCCTCAAGGCCTCACAATATCATGCTTTTCATAGTGAAGAACATATTTAGTATAACGAGGTCATGATTTTATGATGCTAGGCTTCTTGCAATAACACAATTACACAATATGTGCATATATTGCAATTTAAATTAAAACAAAATCTCATCATTTAAGACAAAAAACTTACAGTAGCAGCAGTCCGCTCTGGTGGTGGAATGAGATAGCAACGGAATTGCTAATCCTATGTTCATTCCGATTTTTGTGAATGGTAAGCCTTGCAATCGGGAATGACACCAAGAGATGAAATCTCTGCAATCTTTTCTGCTTCCACAGTAAATTTTCTTGATAAAGACACATATTACTCTAGAGGATTTCTTAAACTCCATTAGAAGTGCTCACTGCATAACAAGGGATTGAATCTTTCTCCAGCAACAAAACTGTGTATCTGGTCTTCATTCTGAACCCAACTGCAACCGGGATTCTTCTTCACTCTCCTCATACTCATCAGTTTCCTAACTCTATCTGCCTCGTCCCACCTCCCTGCCTCGGAGTACATATTGGATAGCACCACGTAATATCCAGCATGATTGGGCTTCAACTCAAGAAGATGCTCAGCAGCCAAGCACCCAAGCTCCACATTCCCATGAAGACGACTAGCCCCAAGTAACGCCCCCCATATATTCACCCCTGGTTTAATCGACATTTTATTAATGAGCTGCACTGCCTCTTCCATAAGGCCATTACGGCCTAGAAGATCCACCATGCAAGCATAATGCATTTCAGAGGGCGTTATATTTTGGCCCAACATATCATCAAAATAAGCTTTCCCCTTTCCTATTAGGCCACCATGACTACAGGCCGACAAAACTGCTATATAAGAAACCGAGTCATATTGAATGTTATCTTTCTTCATTGCTTCAAAGAGATCAATTGCAGTATCTAGCTCCCCAATCATTCCAAACCCCAAAATCATAGTATTCCATGAAGCAGTATCCCTTTCAGGTATCCGGTCAAATACCTTCATAGCAATGTCGATTCGTCCACATTTTGTGTACAAATCCAAAAGCGAGTTAGCAACAAAAAGATGTTCGTGAAACTGCCTTCTTATTGCCAAAGTGTGGATCTGCTTACCTTCCTTGAACGCTGATATGTTAGCACAGGCAGAGAGAACCCCGGTGTAGGAAACGGTATCATGATTCAGCTGTAGAATTTCCATTTCTGTAAACAAGATTATAGATTTAAAGCTCTCGCTTGTTTGAGAATAACCGTTTATGAGTATGTTGTAGGACACCTTATCTCTTGGCGATATGCTAAACATAGTTTGAGCAAGATCAAGTCGACCACACTTGGCATACATATCAGTTAAAGCATTTGAAACAAACAGTTCAAAGACAGGTCCGCACCGGATTGATCTAGCATGCAGTTCTTTACCATGAAGAAGAGAATTCACTTTTCCACAAGCAGGGAGCACATTAGTCAAAGTTATAGAATTAGGAACTTCTCCATGTGCTTGCATTTCTCTAACTAGTTCTATAGCATCAAATTCTAGCCCGTTCTGTGTAAAGTTTCCAATCACCGTATTCCACGTCACGATGTTCCTTGTAATCATTATACTGAATACATTTAAAGCCTCAGTCAAACGTCCCCATTTTCCATACATATCAATCAATGTATTGGCAACATAAACATCTGAAAACATATCCATTTTTATGCTGAATCCATGAAGTTCTGTACCCTGGGTGAATAGATTCAGTTCCGATAATACTGGTAACATGGTAGCAATAGTCACAGTATTCAATTCCACACCCTCTTTTATCATAGCCCTAAGATAATCAAATGCAACGCTACTGAAACCCCTATATGAGAAACCACCAATAATTGAATTCCAAGAAACCTCATTTCTCATCTCCATCTCACTAAAAATTCCCTCAGAAGCCTCGACATTCCCACACTTGCCATAGGCATCGACCAATGCATTCCCAACCTTCGTTTCACCATCTAAACTCACCTTGATCGCATAAGAATGAATCAAACTAACCAACCTCTCATTTTCTAATCTAGCACATATTGGCAGTATACTCACAACACTAATCACATTAGGCATGACCTCGGACTTACAAAACATATCCCTTAGCAGACCAACAGATTCCAAAAGACAGTTATTATCCGAAGAAACACGTATAACTGTATTCCATGATATCAAATCTCTAACAGGCATTCCGTCAAACACCTTATCGACACTCCACAAATCACCATAGCTGCCATAGAACAAAATCAGAGTATTATTCACAAATACATCTTCATTGAGTCCAGACTTAATCAACCTCCCGTGCACTTCCAAACCTTTCGATACACACTGAAAATCCGCACAGAGTTTAAGCACAAAAGGGAAGGTGTAATCATCAGGCCTGAAAGGAGTTGCCGCCAATAAATCATTATAAACGGAAAATCCAAAATCAATGGTGTGTTTTTTGTGCGGCCCAGCTGACATAATTGTGCAGGCACGGATGAGAGTGTTGTGGAGGAAAGAGGAGCGAGAAAATGAGGTTGTCTGGGTGAAGAGGGATTGGATGATGGAGGGATGACTACAGTGGTTTGCATATGATAGGATGAGAGCAGCAGCAATGGAGATGCTGAAGGGGAGGAGGCCGTGGAGGACGGCAAGGGCGTGCACTCGTTGGGTGCCAGGAAGAGACTGTGCGGTGGCACAGAGGGGGAGGATGTCGGGGGTCTGCTGCCATTGAGAAGGTACAGGTGCTGTGACAGTGGAGAGGACAGAAATAGATCGAAGGCGAATGTGGGTGGAAGAAGTTATGCGGAGAAATTGGGCATGGCCGAACATAACATTTTGATACGAGGAATTCACTATGCGATTGTATTCTCCTCGTGCCTTCCCGATTCTACGAACACGGGGAATAAATGGTAGGCTGAAAGACAAATAATATGCACTTAGAATAATAAAAGTGCAAAATATAACCATTTTTATGAAACAACACCCTGTAGCAGACTTAAATTTTATTGAATCAAACTACGAAACTACCTTTCATGTGCACTGCTGTACTAATTACTAGTACTTTTTTTTGTTCTACCACTGGACAATCTAAACAGAAACATTCAAATCACGACCAACATCATATCATCTTTATAAGAATCTTGTTGGGTTTTGCCAGACCACGTCCAACAAGGGGATCACAACCACACAGCACAATCTCCGTTCCTTTCCCACCGAAGGCGTATAAAGACCTAGAATTACTGGTGCTAAAATACTATCTTATCTGTGTTGTATTGCCGTTAATGCAATGCACCTTTACTACTGTTTAGAAATCTAATACAATTTCTTTCCCGAGATAAAAGACATCAACTGCATTTTCCGATTTCACAAAGCATAGAATCAAACTCCACCCAAAGTTAAGAATTTATATTAATTCAGATAAAATAAAGAAACAGATAAACAAAAACAAATAAAAAAAACCCATGATTCCCTTTGCTTTAATCGATATTCCTAATTACCAATGACTCAACTCCTCCTAAAAACTCAAAGACTACAACTTTTTTTCATTGAGTTTTCATTTTGTTCCGGATTTTTTAACAATAATGCAATTCATTATACATTCAATATCTCCTTAATGACTAAACATATTTCCTCAATGAAATTCCCTCCGTACTAACAAAATCAACATAAGAAATTTGGATTGACCTCTTTTGGATCTCCTGAAGCTTTTCGATTGAGAGAAGGAACTCCCTGTATGAGACTCTTGTTAGCTTCTTCTGCTTTTTCCCTTTCCACTTAAATTTGTGTCGGCGACCCTTGAAATTAAGATAAAAAAGGGAAATTAGTATTCTTTGTTCTTCAACTGATATTCGAGCTCTCTCCTTAAACCCTTAAAAACTACTCTAAAAAGGAGTTGGGGTTCTTGCAGACTTGCAGTGGTCGATTCGAGTCGAGTCTGCAAAATTTCAATGTTTTATTTAGTTTTAAGGGCAAAAATTAAAATTACTCAAAACTTAAAATCTTCCTGTTAAATATAATCAAAACGTATAAAATACCCACTTTATTAAAAGTGGTCAAAACTTGTCTCTTTTTTTTCTAGAATTCAACGCCACCATTAACGGTACACACAATATTTGACCATTAAGCTCACTTTGAATTGGTTGTTGGAGAATTATTTCCTAATTGTTACTCTTAATCCTACCTATCAATTTCTCTCACCTCTCTTCTTCTTTTTCTCTTTCGTTGACCACTGGTGGACTCAAGCAGCTCTCTCCACCGCCAGTTGCTCCACGCAGCCCCATTCCTCTATTTAGTTAGCCACCGGTTGTTTGATTAATGTGTTTATTAATATTTTTATGTTCAATAATGTGTCTCATGTCTAATTAAATATTTAAATTTTGTAAGAATCAGAGCGTCCGTGGTACCGTCGGCCCGAATCACTGAATCGGGTATCGCAGGTGAACACCTACTACAGGGTTGGCCTGTTAGAGATTGTCAGGAACACACTTATCGAGGTCGGGGGCCATGAGCTGCTCGAGAGGTTTCAGAACGGGTCGTTTGGCCATTTTATCGGTTGGACGTCGGGCATGTTGTCGTCCTAGGCGATACACAGCCTCGCTTGTCGTGCTATCTGGTCAGTGCGAGGCATTTGGTTCCACATCAACGGGTCCGATGTGCAGTACACGGTGCGGGACTTCGCCCTGATCACGGGTTTGAGATTCGGGGAGTCGAATTTCGATAGTACCGCCCCCTGTGACCCAAGCCGCGTATGACTGTTCCAAATCGCGTGCGGCGGCGATCTCTGTATGACCGCTGCGGGCTTGTTCAACCGCTTCAAGAGCGGAAACGCATCCCCGGAGCCGATGACGATATCTACCTCGGCGTCGCTCATGTGCTCGTGGCCTATATATTCGTCTTCGGACATGACGGCCAGAGGATAGCGTTCACGTGGCTTTGGGCACTAGCCGATGACATGGAGAGATTCAATCGGTATCCTTGGGGTGCGTACTCGTACAAGATCCTCCGAAACTATGTGAGGAAGATTCTGGACAACAAGAAGTACCACTTTTACGGCCCGACTTAGCATTGATGATATGGGGATTTGAGGTGATTCCCGGGTTGGGAGAGGTCGCCGGTAGGCCCCGTAGAGGCGGCGGGTTGTATCCGAGATGCCTGCGATGGAATTTTCGAAATAGCCCAGAGACGCATGACTTGCACGATTTCTACGAGGTTTGGAGATAATTTAATAATTAGATGCGTATTAATTTATATTCGATATTGTTATTTGTTAATTAATCTTCTTACAATGCTCGTGTTTGATGTAGGTATATGATATGACGAACATAGATCTCGAGGAGGACGAGAGAGAACTACCGTGGGTACTATCTGTCCAGTGCCCGAATCTGATCTCGGTGTGGTATGCTCCACTAACGAGTCTTACTGGGAGGAATCCGGTCGAGGTGCATCATGCTAGACAGCCGGCACGACTTGTTGTGATCGAGGAGGTTCACGGTCCTCGATCTACACGGAGATCGGGACCTTCAGTGGTTGAGGAGATACCCCAGCTGAGCGAGCCGGCAGAGAGACCACACTGACGTCGTCTAGATAGGGGGAAGCATGTCCGACTGCCTCCCACTGATTCATCTTCCAGCAGCAGTGGAGGTCCTCCTGCTCCGAGACGTTCCACCGATGATGTGGGACGCATTAGACAGTCCGATCTCACCGCATCAGAGAAGCGGTTGCACACGCACATTGATACACGGATGGACCAGATCGAGAGGCATATCGATTCCCGGTTCGACCAAATGAAGAAGTGGATGACCGGTCTGGTCGAGAAGATGATGTGTGGCACGTCACGACGAAGTTCACCGGTGGTAGATACTCGGAGACGTAGCCTGCCGATTACTGACTTGGCTCGTCCATCCTATGCTGCAGCTGTTGATAACTCAGCTCGACCATCTAGCACGTTCCCCAAGCAGCTGACCACGATAGCCGAGGCGACAGGGTCATACCCGGAGCAGTTTCCATACTGCAGGCAGTGGCTTCTTTGAACAGATGCCCGAGCTGATATACACATATATTGTTATACCACCTAGCTCGGGTTCGGTCTACACTTCAGCTGCCGATGACTTAGCTTTATTCGGAAACACTTGCATATTTGTCACATCAGCGGGTAGATCCCAAGTACTCTTATGAGGTACACGTGCAATCTGTACTCTATAGGTTGCTGCCCACACTTCTCGGCTGTAAAATTTCGTTATAAATTGAGGGATCGGCAGTCCAACATTCCTAAATTAAAAAAATAATTAATAGGATATAATTAATGAAAAAACTAAATTTTAATTCTCTATAATGAAAATTTATACGTACTTTATCGCCGCGATCGCATGAGAACAAGGAATGAGATCATACTGAAACTCCATGCACTCACATGTCGATGCCTTCAAATCAACCATAAGCGGCCTCCTACTTGTCACAAGCTTAAATTTATTACTGTCCACACGATTTACTGTGTATGCACGAGATCTCTCAATCTGCACTTGCAACTTTCGTCTAACCTCTGCAGAAAATTCATGATATTCTTGAGCTATTTTCTGACGTCTTTCATCAAACCATTCTTCCATAACAAGTCTCACTGCCTCCACGCATGAGCATATAGGTAGACGTCTAGCCCACAACAATGGTCGGTTGAAGCTTTCAGTTGCATTAGAAGTTAGAAAGCTATACCTTCTGACTTCGCATATCGACCGAGCCTACTTAGCAGGTCCAACACTCATCAGCTTCTGGTATGCATTAGGCTTTGCCGCTTGTATCGCGCTCATTGTTCTATGGTATTCGTGTTACCTGTATGTGTATGTTGCTTTCTGAAACAAACCAACAGTGGTCTTCCCGAATCGTTTGATCTTGCCGCTAAGATGATAGTAGCACAAATCGTGTGTCGCTTCAGGAAACACGATGCTGACGGCATGCTCAATCGACACATGTGCATCAGATACAATCAGAGTGTTCGGCGTGCTACCATAAGCACTCCTGACTCTGGTAAGAAACTATAACCAAGACTCGTGATTCTCTATCGGCCCAATCTCAAACGCCAATGGGAACACATGCTCATTTGCATCCTTCGTTACTGCAACGAATAAGATGACATTGTTCTTCCCCTTAAGGTGAGTGTCATGCCTCATGCACAGAGCAAACACGACTCTACAAGCTCCAAGAGTGACAAATAAATATCTGAATCTACCGTCCGGACCGACATCGAGATCAATTATCGTACATTGATTCATTACTTTCAGCATATGTAGATACCCAGGCAATAACTGAAATGATTCCTGATACTTGCCGTAAATCATCTCCAGAGCTTGATTCCTGCCTCTGAGAGCAACATCGTTATTGACATCCATGACGAAACACCTCCTAAGCACCTCCTGAATAGCCTTTGGCCTAATGATCTCATTTTCAGTGCGCATCTTATTTGCAAAAAAGACACCTATCACCTTCGAGTGAACCTTTCTGGGAGCAATATTAGCTATGTCATCCATACATGTGTGTTGACCGCAGAACTCGTATACAACCCACATACCCCCATGACAATGTGCACGCAACAAGAATGAGCAGTCTGAAGACAATTTATATACCCAGTGCAGTCGATATGTGTCTGATCTAATGACTCGGTACTCTGCTCGTCTATCCAGGTTCCACAATCCAACAGCAATACTCAAGTCTTCCTTGTCATTGTAGATCGACCCCTCAGCTAATTCTTCAAGTGTTGGATTTTCTTCGATGAGCATGTCAGATGTCGATATCAGAGCATTAGGAGGGATCATTGGAACAATCCAATTTCTTAAACACCCTTATGTATTAGGGTTGTACTCGACATCACCATTGACATCCGGATACATCTCCTCAAGGACTCTTCTCATACCTCATGCCTCGTGCATCCATGCTGCGAATTCGGCGAATATAGCATTGTTCATAGCAACGTGTCGTTCTTCTTCGGAATCTGAGGAAGAACGCTCGGAACTCCCTTTAGAAGCAACATAATCATCATCATCATCTTCACCATCTTTATTTGGACATGTGTTGAGATCAGGAATTCTAGTTGGATAGTGAAACCATTCAGAAGATGTTGCGACCCTTCTGATGTCGTCTAGATCATCCATTCACTCAGTATTGCGCGTTGTCCCGCCTATATCATAAGATGACATTGCCAAATCGACATACATTGTCGGAGACGGGTGGTTCCTACACAGAACTTGGAGTTCTTGATCGGTGGTCATTCAAAATTTGATAAGTCGACCATTTCTCGATCTCGACAGATAGGAGATCTCGTATTGTGTGCCAAGTGAACTCCACATGTATTCAATGCAGTCTCTCAAACATGAGATTGTGATGTTATTCATCGGTAGGGGTACTATCCTCTCCTCACCATCCGTGTAAGTACACCCGACCCAAGATCCCCAAGTTTTCACGTTCACGTACATGTATTTCTCCATCTGCTATAAAAACTTAGCAACTACAAAAATTAAAAGACTTGTAAAACCTTAAAACCCTATATTTCAACCGGTGGTGGCTATATTTCAACCGGTTGTCGTTGATTTAGGTTTGAAACATGCTTTAATACCTAAATCAACGACAACCGGCCGCAAGATGCCAAAAAAGAACAACCACCGGTGGCAAGAAAACTACCGGTGGCAAGAGAACTACCGGTGGTTGAGGTTGTGCGACCAGTTGTCATGCCAAATAGGTGGAAAAATTATTTTCCACCTATTTGCATGACAACCGCTGGTTGTTTCTAAATAGAACGCAACAACCGGTGGTTATGACATCACCGGTGGTTGTTCTTGTGCGAGCGGTTGTCTATTTCTACCGAATAAAATACAGATTAATGAGTGAATACCTGATGTTTTGGCCAAAATATCTTCAAATGGTTGAGATCGAGCTTGAAACCGAAGTGTGTCTTGGTATATTTGAGAGATAAAATGAGTTGGTGGATAAAATGAGTTGAGATCGAACTTGAAACCGAATAAATTATGGGTCAATAATGAATAATTCGTCAATCTATACCTACCAACATTTGTTGCTTTTAATAAAATGTGTAAGAGAAATGTAATAGAATCTTACATTTTTTATTAAAAGTGGGTAATTTCTACATGTACATTAAGTTTTGGTTATTTTGTACATGCACATTTTGCAAAATGGGTAGTTTTACCTATTATCACTAGTTTTAATTGGTGTTTGTTGACTATTTTCATTTCATTTATTAGAATTTATTTTTTTATTTGAATAATTTTGATTTTTTCAATTAAAGAAATTATAATCACTTAATTAGCATGGTTATAGTTATTTTATTAATTTATGTAAAATATATAACATTTATCAAGCATCGTGTATGAGCGTGTACACGTAGATAATATAATTATAGGATATAGTTCATATAGAAAGTGAATTTTCAATAGAAAATAGGAAATGATCTTAATTGTTAATTTTAATAGATCAACGATTATGATCTATCCGGATTTATTAGTTTTTAAATACATTAAAATATTCCAAAAATATTATGATAATGACATTTATGTAAATGATAGAAAAAATAACCAATTCCATTAATTAAGGTAATAGTGATTATATTGAGGAGAGAAAAACATATTTCCTCCCTTTTTGAGCATGATCTTTTTTTAGCGTGATTTTCATTCTCTTTCTCTTTGTTATAGGTGATGATTCTCCAGAAACCAAAATTGCTTTGAAGTAAGCCGTCGTTTCTTCTCTGCGAAATGGTGGTCGAGTTTGTTAATTGCAGTCCTTGCTGGAAAATGGGGAGGGCGAGGGAGCAGTGGAAGCACCGCCTTCGCCACTTCACCTCTGACTTGGCGGCGGTTTCCTTGCGGATGTACTCCGACGGTGGAATGTGGCAAACATTGTCGTGAGAGATTTGAACGACGTAAATTTTGAGGGGGCGTGATTGGGAGATAATTCTTTGATGGAGTGTTTGTATATTCTTGGGAGTTTGTTTGGAGAAAACCCCAGTAACCGAGGTAATCGGCGACGAGGGGAAGGTGGGGCCTCCGTGAGAGAAACCTGAGTGGCTCGCATTGTTTATACGTTGCATTGTTTGCATCACACATATTATATTTTTGCACTTAAATACTTAAATTTTTATATGTTACAAAATATTATTGCAAAATTGACTGTTGCTGCATTATTTACGTCGCACCACATATACACGTAGATTACATTGTTATATACATATAAATTGCAATGTTATTTCATAATTTTACCGTTTAATATTATTATGTTGCACCAAAAATGCAATGTTTCATTCTCAACCAATTTATAATTTCTACATACTCTAATGTATCAATATATAATGCAAATTTCTCATAATTCGAAATTAGGTATAATTTTCAAATATTTTTGGAAGAAAGTCTTGCATAAATTTCTAGAACTACCAAAAATTAAATGGTAGTACAATATATATGTATAATGGAAAATGTATAACTATACAATTTAACATTACATATATGTAATACTAATTATGGATGTCAATTTGGCTCGAAAGTGCGGGTTATCCAAAGACTAACCCGAAATCGAAGAGGGTTAGGGTTGAAAATTTATGATCCGAAATATTTTTTAGCCCGAATGAGTTTGACCGAAATCAACCCGAACCCGATAGGGTTAGCCCGAAAACCGCATTAGCCCGATTAACCGAATGAAAAAATAAAATAATTATTATTTGCCTAATATATTTGATTTTTCATGAAAATAATATTTTCCCATACCCAATAATTAATCAATCACTTTAAAAAAATAATTATGACACAATTTGGGTATAATATCATTACATTTTCTCTTTAAATTTATTCACATGTAATTTTAATATTTAACTATGTTTAAAATTTTATTTTATTTATTATTTTTTCAAAAATATATATTTTTTAAATATAGAATCGTAAAAAATATACATACATTTTAAACATTTTCATAAATATTCTAGCCCGATTGACCCGGTAAGCTAGCTCGAAACCGAAAGTTTAGAGTTAGTGTTGTAAATTTTCAACCGAAAAAATTTCGACCCGATTTAGCCCGAATCGAATAGCCCGACAACTCAAGTGGGTTAGCCTGAAACCGAGTGGGTTAACCCGATTGACATCCCTAATACTAATGCAAATTACGTGACTGTACAGTGCAACAATAAACAAACGGCGGTTTTCTCTTTTCTCATTGCAGTTGCGTAATTTATGTGATTCATATCAATTTAAATATCCACTAAAACCGCCCACTAGGATATGTACCAATTTACCCTTGTTGCATTGTATTTTTACAATGCAACATGAAATTCAAAAATTAAAGAGATAATTAAGGAATCAATTATAGTTATTAGATCCATTCAAATAGACGTTCCAGATCAATTCATATTCTCTACCATTTACCCTCTTTTTATTTTAACTCACCCTATTAATTATATATGCTATATTTTTAGCACATAAATAACCATATTTCGCCGTTATCTATAATCATATTTCTTGCAGTAAAAAGACTATCAATTCCGAGCTTAAACCATATTTCAAATAAGATTTTCGATTTGAATCAAAATCCTTATAATTTCTCAACCCAAGTAATACAGATTATGTCTTCTTTCTCTTTTCAAGATAATCTTTTAGAATATGGATCGTGCCATCATTTGATTAGAAACTACAACCCCTGGAGTCGATCATCTCCAATAAAATTAAGTTTCTTTTTAACATTTGATTATACATATCTAACATTGACAAAATTCTCAAATTTAACAACATGCATTCTTAACCTCATATCACCTATTACAAATATGGAATATACATAGTCATTTTTAAGAATGATTGGCCTCAAACTTTGAGATTTGAAGTTGATGAACCATTCTTTATGTGGAGATATATGGAATTTGCAGTTCAAGTCCAAGATCCATGTTATGTTCAAAGACAATGCATCTTCTTTAGTTTTCATAGTTTCAAAGTTGTTAGTTTGTCATAGTTTCAAAGTTGTTAGTTTGTTGGTCTTTCTACAACTGCTTCTTCATCCATAATAATCTTTGTTGAAATGTTACACTCCTTGCAAAAAACAAGAGGAAGTTTATTAATTATTTTGCAACTATAATTTATTGATTAGGATATAGTATAATATTATTCAATAGAAAATAATACAAAATATAAAAATAAAGAATTTTTTTTATAATGACTTGTATGCAGATGTGATATTATCACATCAGTAGTGTGCACGTTTACTTATGTCCACTACGCGTGGTGGAGCGATGCTCATTCTTGATAATACAAAAGTATTTGTATGACAATTTGTAAAAGTACATGTATTTTTTTTATAAGTTGTTCTTGATGGTGGTAAGGCCCTAAAGAGGAGTGGAAGACGTGAAAGAATAAAGATTTAAGAATGTGAAAGGATCTGTATTGAACATTAATTGCACTACTTGTATTAAAATTTTATAATCTTGTTGTAAACACTGCAATTAATGTGTTTTTATATTTCCAGAACATGCTTGTGCTATATTTATACACTATAAAATACTCCGCCCTATATTTTTTTAAATGAAGTTTTGAGGTTATGAACAACTATTAAGGAAAATTTGTTATACTTATATTAACCTTATTTAATACTAATTTATTCTCAATAACTTTAATTATTTTAGTGTAAAAACAATAAAAGAGAGTCTCGTATATAGTAATAAAAGTGTAAAAATAATTAAAGATACATTAAATGTTAAGAATATGATGAAATCTAAATTGACTTTCATGATTTAAATAAGAGTATGATGGGCAAAAGTATCCAAAATATCATTTATTTTTTAAAAAGTTCAAAATGCCAAAATATCATTTATAAAAAAATAGGAGGGAGTATATTTTATAGTGAAACATTGCACTACTTATGTTTTCCCCTCAAGTGATTGCATTCTTCGTCCTTTGATATAACTAGAGGTGTTCAAAAGAATCGGAACCGTCGGAACCGGTCCGTAACCAAACCGTAATCGGTGGTTTCAAGAACTATAATCGTACCCGACAGTTCGGTTCCGAACCGTAACCGTGTAGAGGACGGTGCGGTTACGGTTACAAAAATTCAAAACCATGAACCGGCGGTTCAGAACCGTAACCGTCTATTTGGAACCGTATATCTTTTTTTTTATCTAATTCAATTTATTTAATATATTATAAATAGTCATTTCTTATAATTATTTTTATAATTGATATATTAAACTTACAAATACATTATTAATTAAATAAAATAAAATTTAATTAGATGATAACCTAATTAAATCCTAATATTATATATGTATTTATTAGTGTTCATTTTATATTGTTATAATTATAGATTAATTATTTTATTTCATTTCATCAATGTATTTGTGTTTAACGTGTTATACAATTAACGTATTTATAAGATAATAACACATAAAAACCTTTTTTTAATTTTTTATTATTACATTTTTATTAATATATCATTATATGTGTATTATATATAATTAATATTAAATTAAAATAAATTTTTACGTAGTTATTCTACTATTACATTACAAAGTTAATTATGTGATATGAAATTAAATGATGATACGTATAAGTATGGAATTAAAATAAATAAAATATTCAAAAATTTTTAATATATTAGTATTAATTTTTTGGACGGTTCCAAACCGTAACCGGCGGTTTGGAACAGGAACCCGAACCGCCCTACACAGTTCGGTTCCAAACCGTGAACCGCCGCAACGACGGTTCGATTTATGTTCCAAATTCTTGGAACCGTGAACACCTCTAGATATCACTTTTAGATATCATGATTTCTACGTACTATTCGTTTGGTTTTGTTGATTGGCATTTGTTTTAAAACAAGAACACTGTTTTAAGGTGTTCTAATCATTTTCTGGGAGAGATTAGAAATGTTAAAATGGAAAATTGAAGAACTACATATTTGAGCATTTTAATGTTTTATCCACATTTATATTTCATGTACCAAAATATGCATACAAATTACTTTAAATTATTGCCCATCAAAATCCTACCTAATCCTATCTCATGAACCAAACACTACATGTAAATCTTAATCTTTCAATTTCTTTAGAAAATAGGGGGAATTTTTTTTAGGGAAAGGAAAATATATTAACATGAAAGACACGAGAAATGCCAAAAAAATAAAAAAATAAAAAAATATTGAGGTACATAGTCAAAAACAACAACAAAATCAAACAGAAGAACATCAATGCAGACAAGAAAGAGGATTGGAGCAACAGAAGTAGAAATTCAGTCTAGTTTCATTCGCCGACAAGTTCTTAGTTGTCCAACTCCAAAGTAACGATTTAATCTCTCCAATAATCTTCTCTTTATTCATATTCCCATTGTTGAACAACAATTCATTCATATTCTTCTATATGATCCACACCACACATTTCCATAAAGAGGTCATCAACAACCTTCACATCTACCTTTAAGATAGTAAAATTGGTAGAAATTATCCAAAATTTTATTCGAAAGAGAAGTTTTGATGCCTACCCAATCAAGACAGTCCCACCATATTTCTAAAACTCGTCTACACTCAAGGAAGAAATGATCAATGCTTTCATGGTTTTTTTGCAATCTTGTTTTCTCATACTATCAATTGTTTAACATATATATATGATATGAAGCTTCTACTCCTCGTAATTTATGGCTTTCATATTTGGTTCTCGTCCACCTTTGCCAATGAATTTGTTGACACTCGCTTTTGCTTCTTTTTTTTTTCACTGTACATATATATTTAAGTGTTCATTATCTTTTAAAAAGAAAATCACTTTTAGAGTTCAAATATTTTTCATATTCTCTTGCTATATTGTTTAGCGCATATTTTGTATATATAATGTGTGTGATCAAAAACCTTTTAATTATGTAGAAAGGGTGGTCGTAATTTTGAAATTGTTACTTTTTCAAAATTATTCATAATAATCAAATTTGGAAAATAATTATGAACATAAAAATATATATACTTCATTATTTGCTGAACAATTAAAATATAATATGTATAATATTAGCATGAGATGAAAAATTTACAACAAGTCAAGATGGCCGAGCGGTCTAAGGCGCCAGTTTCAGGTACTGGTCCGAAAGGGCGTGGGTTCAAATCCCACTCTTGACATATTTTTTTTCATTTTTTTGTATTATTTGTTCTATATCTTGTAATGCAACAAATAGACCAAAAAACATCACTCAAATAAATACGTAACATGCATAGATTTAATTCATAAGATTTGGTTCTCTTTATAATTCAGCTTTATTCATTCTCTTACTACAACAATTTAAATTGAAATGACATGATAGCTCAAATATCAATCCCGATTTTCTCCACTGTTTCGATAGCAATACAAAGTAGCAAAAATATGTTTTTAGGGGTTTCCTTGGACCCCTTTTACTATGTCCACCCGATGTCTAATAGAGGTCACAGTTGGGCTCCAGTACTTTAAGGCTCGGTAGAATTTGGAGTCAGATTAGCCTATTCCAAAACATGCAAAAAATATGACGGGTGAGATCACTTTTGGGAGATACTAAAATATTGAACTCAAAATGTATTTAAGGCAAGATTACCATAATATTTATAGTCACGCCTCATTTTCAGGTTGGATTAACCCGATTCATATTTTCACAAAAGTATGACGGGCTCAATTCAGATCGACTAGATCCATCTTAGGGACCATCACTTCAACGACGCCTGGAGTCCGTCTTCAAATCATTCTAGCGACGGAAAATTTTGATATACCAACGGAATAATCTGTTGTTGATTTACTGTTCATTTGTAGTGGAACTTGTTCTTTTGACACTCCTAGTGTCTAACAATTCAAAAAAAAAAGTTAATAAAATAAAAATGTCAAATTATATTTTAATTACTACTACCTCCGTCCCACTTTACTTGACACATTTTATATTCAAATGAGTGTATTATAATAATAAAACGTGTCAAGTAAAGTGGGACGGAGGGAGTAACATTTTTTTATAGAAATATCGTTTCTAATACCACTTAAAATTCTTAAAACTATTTTCATTTTTGCATCGAAAAGAAACGTGTCAATTAAAATGAGTTAAATGGAGTTTATTGTGTATATATATATATATATATATATATTGTATTAATTGGAAAGATCATAAAGTAGTTGATATATAAAGTTAGCAAACTATTAAAAATTCGTCTCTTTTTACGTTTATGAACATTCTCATTAACAAAACTCACGAATTATTCCAAGTCTGACTTACTACAATTAGATTCAAACATTTTTATGAACCTTTCAAACCGATTAATATTAGGCTCATATTCGATTTGAAAGACCTTAGTTCAATGTTTGAATTCGATTATTTTACTGAACGAACGAATATCGAATAAATTTTTATTTAATCGAATTGCGAATAATTCACGAATAATAATTTAATTTAGATATACTTCTGCTCTGACTAACGATCGAGCAATTATCCACATTTATTAGAAGTTGGAGTAGATGGTTCTTGTGGAGAGCTCCGTGATGGATTGGTGACAACCAAAACAATTATTAGAAGTGGTGGAGAATGGAGATGGTCTTGCAAGAGATCGTGCATGGATGAGGGAGGATTGATAGTTTATCTATTTATTTTTAGTTTGTATTATTCAAAATGATATTGTTTTGGTTGACTCCATTGTCATGTCATGTAAGTGCAACATTATTATCAATTTAGAAAATTTAATTTTAATTGGAAAATTAAAAATTGGTCAATATATCTATAATTTAATGGTAAAAATTAAAGGTTATATTAAAAATAAGGGGATGTATTGGATTAGGATTTTAAAGGACTTTTTAAACTAAAAAAAGTTCCGCAGATTTAAAAGATTTAGCAGGATTTTTATGACTTTTAAGATTTTGCAGGATTCTATAAAAAAATTTTAATCAGGATTTTAATGGATTCTGTAAGACTTTGTGAACTTTGCATAACTTCATGCATTAACGTTGAATTTTGGTTTTTATTAAGATCTTGTCGCTCTTGCTATACTAGTCCTCCACATAAAAAATAACATTCATCCATAAATTCATAGTTATACTAGTCCTCTAAGCATTAACGTCTTATCGCTCTTGCTCTTTGTTTGAATAATAGACTCAAAATTTATGTATTTACAAAATTAACGTATTAGCAATTGACAAGACTAGAATTAAATACATAAATTCAAAATTAGGCAATTAAATTATAAAGGGAACATTAACATAAGCAACCTGTAACTTACGTGATAATAACCATGAAACATGTATATAGAATTCAAGTTCACAAATACATATACACACAAAACGTGTATATCTTATTCTCTTTTTCCATATATCATTAAAATCTTACAAAATTATAAAGAAATTGAGAGTGAATTAAGAGAAGGAAACTTCACAATACTAATCATCAACCATAATCAAAATCCAGGAAACTCATGCATTATTTCTTTATAAAAATCACATAGAATAAGCTGCGAAATTACCCAAAAAAAATCGAGACATTCGGCAACCTTACAATTCTATAAATAGCAAGAATGTGTCGTTTAAAGCTCACACCAAACCAAAATAAACAAGTAAACAAAATTCATAAAATTTCGATGAAAAACAAGGAGGTAAGAAGGAAGAGAATAAATGTATAATATCAATATAATATATAAAAACAAAGATTTTACAGTTATTTTTGAATGAACAATTTTTTTTAACTAACATAATTTAAATGTTCACAACTTTTCATCAAAAGTCATAATTTTTTAAAATAAACCAACTTCAAATACTGACTCAATAAATAATTAATGGCTATAAAGATAGGAGTTCGGAGCACATCTACACCGGTTGGATTTTGAATGATGACCAAAGACGTGCTGAATGAAGAAGGCGCTTCCTGCAAATGCCAATATATCAAAAGATGCGAATGAGAGTGGAGGACTGCACCTTGGATTTCACGAGCTTCATCACCGTCGAGGCCTCCGACAAGTGCCAGAGGAAGAAAAGAAAGAACATATACTGCGACGACTTGCTCTGGGCCATATGATGTTTAATGGTGGTGGGATTTATGGGGCATATGATGTTTTATCATCCTGAAGGGCATATGTACGAAAGCGGTGCAGTAGGAGAAAATGGGGTTTTGAGGATTTGGGTAAAACTATGGTAAAAGAAGGGCATGTCATGATTAATCTATATAGTATAATAAAAGGCATAAATTGGTAACTTTTTTTTTCTTCTAATAAATTTCTTTTTGATATGTCGATTTGGTGTTTGTTGCAATTTGACATTTTTACATTCTGTACAAAAGTTTATTTATGTATTTTCAAATATTTTTTTTCAATTCTATCAAAATTGTATTTGTGAAAAAACAATTGAGTGGATTCATCAAGATGTGATCATGTAGTTTTCTAATACATTTGGAAGATAGGAAACTTGAGAATAAATATAATAATATGAAAAATATTAGATTGTATAGAATCTATCCTTCAAACTATTGCGTTTGAAATTAATTCATTAGTGTAATCTATCAAGTTCCAATACAGCCATTCAATAACTGAGATTGAGGAGTCGACAAGTTGTGTCAACTGGAGGGGTCTATCTTGTGCATGTTTTTAATGAACTATTTGTCCCTCGGTGGCATGATGATGCTAGAGGAGTTTGTATTGGGATTATGAGGTTTAATAATAAGTCCCATATTGCTTGAGTTGTGCTTGAGAGCATGTGTTTGGCGCCATGTTCGTCCCGGCTGCGACAATTTGGGGGAGGCGCTGCGACGTGTGAGGGTGGACTCTGCCATGGTACACATATAAGGGGAGAATAAGGTATCCGAGAATGTAATGCAGTTGGAGTGTGATGGAGTGTTTTGGGGCAGGAGTTCGTTAACTCTAATGATCCATACAAGATGGTTCGCTCCATTGTTTAACTTAGTGGATGATTATTTTGGATATCCTTATAAGTGTCAAGCATGTGATTGCAATTAATAATTATAAATTATAATCACTTTAAAATACAATTCAAAACATTCTTGCATACTGGTTATAAAATTGTTCTCTTCTAGCTAAGACAAATAATTCAAATGCATGACATTGTTAGAAGATATGTTATGTACAGTTCAATTATAGAGGAAGTTGAGATAATTTTATGCATTTAATAGTGTGTTTATAACAATAGCTACCGGTAGTTGAGATTACATACATTCTATCACCTCACTAATAAATCTAAATATTTTCTTCATTCCCATTCTTAGCATTAGACAAAAACATTTCATATTTACATGTGTTTCGATAGTGAGAAAAAGATTAGTGTAGTGCACATGCCACATAAAATGTTTCCCTCTCACATATTGCAAATATTGAATCTACCAATATGAAAATGAGAATACCCACAAAATTTTAATACTAAAATTTTTAAGAATTAATTTACTTATAATTCTAAATAAGATTAATTTAGAATTTTTACCAAAATTAATTTATTAATTTCGTGCATGGCACGGACGGGAATTTCTAGTTATTCCCTTAAAATAAAATCTTTAAAAATTTGCGTTGCTCAGAAGTATAATAAGATATGAGACGACTGGATAAGAATCCTCTAAAATCTCGTGAATTTGGATGAGATTGTTGGTATGTATATTTTTTAGGGGTAAATGCTAAAATACCCATTTTGATAAGTAAAAAATAAAAAATACTCACTTAAAAATAAAAGATAAAAAATACCCACTTTTTACAATAGCATGATGAAATTGATCATGTGTTCATGTTATTCAAATTTAAAATAACTTGAATAACATGATCGCATGATGAAATTCATCATGTTATTGTAAAAATAACATGATCATATGATGAAATTTATCATGTTATTGTAAAAAGTGGGTATTTTTTATCTTTTTTTTAAGTGGATATTTTTTATTTTTATTTTATAAAAGTGGGTAATTTTACCTATTACCCCTATTTTTTAATACCAATTGATTCTTTATTAATACTAAAAAGTCCTTGAATGAATATCAATGAATTTCACTACTCTTTAAAACATCTTAAAAATCCAGATTAAATTGTTTTTAAGTGACATTAAATCATAATTGAATACCAACAAATTTTTTTACAATAAAAAAGTCTTTTAAAATATTATGTAATCATAAACCAATATGAAAGTGTATCACCTACTCTAAATAGTTGTTGCGGAAGCTAAAAAG
>JAPKLX010000011.1:2620723-2663754 GCA_026898415.1 Leonotis leonurus
ATGTTAGGTCAACACTTCAGATAACATCAAGACTTAAAAACCTAACACAATACAACGTTAAAGATTAGTAATTTAAATACAATTTACACAATAAAGAAGAGAACAACTTAATAATTAGAGTGAGATATTATTCAATATATTTATAATTTATTTATTTACTTATTTTATTGTGACAGACTTTTTTAACATTTTATTTTAAGGGAATAAGTATTTAGAAAATATTACTTTTTCCGTCCACGAATGTGGTTAATATTTTGATCCGACACGAGTTTTAATATATTATTTTAACTTTACGTGGAAAAGTGATTGTTAATAGTTTTTAATTGAAATGTGTATAGAGTGTAGTTTTGGTCCCCACATGCTTTATTGTTTATTATTGAATTGTGTGTATTTAATAATGTAGGCCCACTTATTATAAATGGTAAATTTCAATTGTTAACAACGTCGCAGGGAGTAATATTGTGAATGTTATACTCTCCACAAAAATGGTTTACATTTTGCCATTTTGAGATGTGCACGGTTTACATTTGAAATTTTCTTTTTATAGCAAATGGACTCACCACTTCCATCACATACAACTTAATTTAAAATAATACTTTAAGTCGCACCCAAATTTCACTAATTACTCACAACCAATTTAAAATAATATATGAAGTGAGACCCTAACTCCACTATCTATATATCCCCCATTAAAATTAAAATATAATATTAAAATTTGTGACGGGTCGGTAAACCATTTTGATAGATGGATGGAGTAATCGAGAAACATTTGACAGCTAAGTCCAACCACCACAAAATTTCAACTAGAAAATAAAGAAGCAAAATTAAGAAAACTAAAATGTTTAAACCCCAAACTCTTCACAAGACACAACAATCTGAGCTAACGTAGTTGACCTCCAACCCCATCAATGGCGTTCGCTGCATTTCTTCGTCTTCCATCCTCATCCTTTTCACTACCCCTCAAATCATCTCGACCAGCTCCGCCGTCCGCTTCCAAAACCCTAATCTTCAAAGTCAATGCGTCGGCCTCCGTCGACTACTCCGCTGCATCCAAGCCACTCTCAATTTCCACGAGCAATTCCGGAAGCTGGAAGTGGAAATTCGACGGGAACTCTGTAAATATCCATTTCGAGCGCCTCGAGAAAGGTGCCGGCGCCGATCAGCCGCGGAAGGACATCCTTCTGGTGCCGACGATCTCAGATGTTAGCACCGTGGACGAGTGGAGAGATGTAGCTGAAGAGATTGTCTCGAAGAATGGTTGGGTCAATTGGAGCGCGACTATCGTTGATTGGCCCGGTTTGGGCTACTCGGATCGACCGAAGCTCGATTACAATGCTGATGTGATGGAGAAGTTTCTGGTGGATTTCGTCTCGGCGCCTGATAGCCCTATTGCCAGCTTCGTTGCAGGTGCGCGACGGGTTATTCTACATGTCAAATTTTTGATACTCGTTACTTTGTATTAGCACTTGAACATGCTATTGTTTCTTTATTTTAGTGTATAATGTGATTGTTGTATGCTGTGGCGAAATAGTTCTCTTATGGTGAGTAAATTGGTATTGATTTGGTTGTGGAATATAGAGAAATGACAGTCAAATGCCAGTAAACTGAAGTTTTAAATTTTAGAAAAGCCTAGTGGAAATGCAACCCTAGAATTTTTTTTGGCATTTTCTGTTAAGAATGTAGTGTTGCAAATCATAGTACTTACTTTGCTGATGGAAAACTGATAAGCGAATGCTGAATGGGAAAGATAGCGAATACTTGATCTTTGGAAGTTGGCTGCAAGGAAATATGTTTTCTAGAGGGAAATGAAAATGTCCTAAAAGCTACTTGGGGATAAATAATGTGAGGTTGGGATAGTACCTGGAAAAAGATCATATGATGATCTGAATTAAGAGAGTCCTGATTATAGTGTACTGCCAACCAAAATTACCTCTCTCAAGATTAATAAAACTAATTTTGAGTTGCTTTTGAACTCAACATCACAGTGAAATTAGGTTTTATCTGATGCGTGTAAACAGTTGCACGGACACTAGATATAAACATTGAAGATGATGAACGTTTATCTAATCTTGTTTGATGTTTATATCATTTTATGTCCTTGGAATTGAATGTAGCATTCTCATCCGAGATCTTTCTGTTCAGATTAGCACATCCAAAATTTATTGCTATGATTTAGCGGATACTCAAATCAGCGTTGTAGCTGTACCTGAAAACTATGAGAACTTTGGTTTGTATATTATAATTTGAACAATGGATCAGCAACATTTCTGCAAACAGGGTATTTTCAAGAAATCATGATTATTTTCTAGGATCAAAATGTCTAAAGGTGAAGAATAATAGTTTTGTGCTCTAAAAAAGTGGTTGATTAGTATCTCAAAGGTAGTTTTTTTTTTCTTTTTAGGAAAGTGACCACTTTTATGAAACTTTCCAATAAAAAAATGTGATAACTTTTAGCGGGACAAAGGGAGTACTATTTTATTACTTTACAGGTTCACTTCTTTGGAATTGTCTTGCAGAATATTCTAGAGAACCTCAGCCATTCCTCAGAACATCAATTGATCTTGAATCAGATCATTTCTTCCAGTTCAACTGACTGTTCTTCATATTGGCCTAGTCATGTATTTGTCTTATTTTGCAGTTTTACATGTCACCTTGCTGTTTCTCTTGTACTTTCCATATTTTAATCGTTATCTTGCTTTGGGTAATCAACTTGACCACATTTGCAGAAGCTTACTGCTGTTGATTGTTTTTTACGCAGATAATGAGTATGTGGTCTTTGGAGGAGGGCATGCTGCAACTCTAGCTGTTCGGGCTACACAAAAAGGTTTCTTGAAGCCCAAGGCAATTGCTGCTGTTGCACCGACCTGGGCTGGCCCCCTTCCCATTGTGTTTGGTAGAGATTCTAATATGGAAACTAGGTATATTGTGACTCATATGCCTTCTGCATTTTCGATAACTTATACTCCCTTCAACCCCAATAAACATGTTCACCAAATGTCAGCATGAGTTGTCAGAAAAGTAGTTGAATTGAGTTGAGAAAGGGTCCCACACTTTATGTAGTTTTATGTGTAAAAAACTGGAAAATGCATGTTTATGGGTATGGATGTAAAAGGAAAATTGTGCATGTTTATGGGATCAGAGGGAGCAACATTCTAAAATAATAAAAAATTTAACCACTGGTAAATTTACAATCAAACCATTTATAACAATACCTTATACCACTGCATTTCTTTGATACTCCAAAATCACAGAACAATTTCTTTAGGAGCAGAATGTATATATTAATTTCGACCTCACTTTAACTATCAAAGTAAATCCATCTTGTGATTTTACAGATATGGCCTCCTAAGAGGGACGTTGAGGGCTCCTGCTGTGGGTTGGATGATGTACAATGTTCTTGTCAGCAATGAAAAGGCAATCCAGTCCCAGTATAAATCCCATGTATATGCCAATCCCGAAAATGTCACTCCCGATATAATTGAAAGCCGATATGCGCTTACCAAAAGAAAAGGGGCCCGCTACGTGCCTGCAGCTTTTCTCACTGGTCTGCTCGATCCAGTAAGTTCCAGGGAGGAGTTTGTTCGACTATTTGCAGGACTAGAAGGAAACGTGCCTGTTCTTGTTGTGTCAACGCCAGAAGCACCAAAGAGGTCAAAAGCTGAAATGGAAGCTCTTAGGGGAGCAAAAGGTGTAAGCAAATTTGTGGAAGTGGCTGGTGCTCTTCTGCCTCAGGAGGAGTATCCGAAGGTTGTTGCTGAAGAACTATATAGGTTTTTGCTAGAGAACTTTGAATCGGAAGCCTAAGAATTTGTTCAGACTTACATCATGGTGGAAGACATAAGGTAAGTTGTCTTCTTCTATAAACAGATTAGCAAACAGAGTCATGTCATATATACTTGTACATTCTGTAGTTTGTCATTCTATCAAAGATGATGATTTTGTGGAATATCAACGTAAAACCTTGAATGCACAAAATCAGATTCTGTACCTTTATATATCTTGTGGGATATATACTTGCCATTTTATACGAATTCCAATAAATCTAATAGGACAATAACCCTTTTGAACATTTGCAGTACCTATAATTTACTTGTGATTTTAAATGAAATGATCACTTGTAGACAAACTCATTGTTTCATTTTCATTGGTCTGCCTTATGGTTGTATAAATTAATCAGACATGATATAGTTAAATACAGTAATTAATAGTCCCAAACTTGGCAATATTTTAGACTTTGAAACACTTATTTATCTTCTAAACTTAGATACCTTGTGGGATATCTGGTAAATGTTTGGACAAATAATGATAAACATTGGTACTACTACTAGGGAGACGGATTACTCAATCAAAACCACACCATTGTTGGTATTTAATGTAGTTGAACATTTAACTGGGAATGAATTAATACTCTAGAGTGACTTTTACTTTGAGTGATTAGTTAGATTGATAAAACATAGGATTGAGTATTTGAAGGATAAGATTATAAAATTAGTGGGACGGAAGGAGTATTATTATTGCACGATTATTATATATAGCTCTGGACGTTTATTATTAATTATTATGGTGTTGCTTTTATGTCCTTATATTAATTTAGTGCAGGTACGAAAACAAGCATCCTTACTTCTTAACTAACATCTACTATGAAAATATTGAAGGCTTGGTTGAAATTGAGTGGCAGCCATGAAAGATTCTGCTACTGCACATGGATTAGCCTTGGCCCAAATTCATTAATACTAAAAGTTTGTAATAGTATTGAAAGCGACGACTGATGCAATGGTAATATACACAGATTACAGATGTCAAATATCAATATGCAATATATAGGAAGCTTCTTATTGTTGTGTGATGTGTGTATGCAGTTTGTTATACATACGCCTTTCAACATTTCTTAATTACTATTGTTGCCTACTTACTAACGTACTATGTACTCCTAATTCAAAACTTAGCCCTACATATACATCACCTCAAACCAATATTAATTCTTCTTTTTTATCCCTTTACTACATTAATACTTTACTTAATTAAGTTTTTTTCAGTTGGAAAATAAGCATATATAAGTACTTATTGAAGAATAAGCAAACCGCTCTACAGGTAGGTGTATAATCGAATCTAGCTCTAAGGGAAATACTCCGAAGCAACTAGTCGTTCCATAGGTAGGTGTGTAATGGAATCTAGCACGAGGGAATATTATCCCTCCAAAATGGGAGATATAGGAAGCAAAATCAACTAACTTTAGAATTTTTGTTTTTGTTGATGGAAGTTGTAATAATTCACAACCTTTTAGGTATAAGATTGTCCCATTTCAATTATTTGAGTCGGTATCTATAATTAATATTATTTCTTATTCTATATATATTATTCGAGATATTGTGCAATCCATATACTTGCATGGTGATTAGTGATGAGCGTCGACGTGTTACAAATCATACAATTAAATTAATTAAAGTCTATGATAATATCTATTTCTATTCCATCAACATCAACCTTACTCTCAAATGAACATGAGTCATAATAAGTAGTACGACAACAAATTAAATTGTGATTGATTTAACAATCATAAATCATATGCTTTGCGGGGGAAATTACATACCAATTCCAACTTACTTCAATTATGCTTTTTGATGGATACAAATGAGCAAATCGATTGTCGAACTCGAACAAAGGGAAAAATTTTATAATCGAAAACTTCTCCAAATCAAGGAAATCAATCCACAAAGATAAAGAAAGAAAGAAAATGAGTGGACTAGTGAGAACGATAATGGAATTTCGGTTGGGAAATAAGAATATATCTACACCATTTATTTAAAGATATAGACGGGTAAGATGTAAGATTGTGAAGTCAACTTTGTTATATTTTCTAAACAAATCAGAGACAATCCCGTAGGTTTAAGGGCTTTGGTCAGTCGTTTTTTAACTTTTCTTTACACATACGATGATATCTTGATATCCCTTTCAAATATTACATTTTATTTGATTTTATTATAACTTATTTTTATACTCTAATTAATTCTTAATTAAATAACAAGTTTATATTAAATATAATAATATACTAAATATATCTTGATACAATCTTTTTACTATCTCCATCTCATTTTAAAAGCTTCACTTTATTATTATAATACACTCATTTAAATATAAAATGGATTTTTAATCTGGAATTGGAAGAGTTTTTTTCTTTTTGAATTTTAATAAATATAATTAGTTTGAATTACATTTTAAATTTTAAGAAATAACCTTTTAATTTATGAACCAATTTTGTCCATTGACCCGCTGATCCGTGATGAGTGGGTATAAGTTTGAATTTCAACAGTTTAAACTAATCTCGAACCATCCCGGTCCGACCCAAAATGACTCTAGACCCGTAGACTAAATCGAGCTGACCGACCGATAACTTTAAGAGCTCTAATATTAAGAAATCGTTTTAGCAATAAAAGTGATGATTCAGTTTCATATGCTTATTTGCAACCCCAAAATTAGAAGTCCCAAAGTCAACACTGCAGCAATGCATGTTCACATAAGCATTCAATTTTTTTGTCGGGAAGTGGGGCCCCAGCATCTATTGTAATAACTAATAATAAGCATATACATACATACAAATTAAATATTTCTATTTTTGTACTTATCAAGTTCGATCATATGTTTCTGATCCGCATGTATGTATATTTTGATCCTTCAATTATATTGAGCACATAATAATAAGACAATGAGGACTCTCTGTCCAAAATTTCTTGATAGATTTTAACTATAAATAAATTTCTTATGCATTAACAAAAAGAAATGTAACTAATAATATTCGAACGTGCAAGAACTCTAGACATAAAAAAATATATACTAATCAATTCTATTCAGAGTATTATATACTTAGCCGAAATGCAAAAAATCATGCATGATTATTAGATTAATTATATGTGTCTATATAATTTAATGTTAATGTAAATTAATTTTTTAAATTTTGCTCATTTATCCTACAATCTAATCCTTTTTGTCTCTAATTCCTCACTAAAATTAGTAGGAAACATATTGTTTATCATAGCAATTACTATCTAATATACAGTATATGATTACTGTACACAATCCATCATGTTCTCACTCCAGTGTCTAAAATATGATAAAAAAGAAAGATTAATACATCCCAACCGAGATCGTATCGATTAAAAGTTCAATTTTTACTCCATAGAAGAAAAATAAAAAAGAAAATAAAATATTAATTTCATTGATTAATTATATTTATAGACTAGATAACTTTAATTGGCCTATCAATATCTTGTAGCAAGGAAGATGGGAAGGGTCACTAATTAAAGGTTAGAGAAGGACACGTGCAACACTATTTATTATTTCATCATTTCTAGAACGTCTATACATTTCGCTCATATTTGATAGTTAATAGGGTATAATATCATAAGATTATAATTATATATTGTATTAAAATTATTTTAATCTCATCATCTCTTATGATTAAAATGTGTGGAAAAATAGTAATTTTGACACAAACTCATTATTTAATAGCAGGTTGACGTGCTAATCACATTTTCTACAAAACACATAATTTGGTAAGATAATTTTATCTTATCTTATTATAACTGTAAAATACATGAAGTGACATATTGTGTATCGAAACAGATGACATGTTCCAATTCTTGTCTTACATGCAAAGGATGACGAGGCTGTTGAGAAAAATATGGAAGAGATAAAAGATATACTCGGTCAAGCTAAGACAGATTTTGTGGAACAAACATTCCCTATATTGTTGCAACAACCTTGAAGAGAAGGATGAACGTCTATATAAAGGCAACAATAGAGATTGAAGAAGTAATGCACGCAAGAGAGAAATATACACTTGTGATATTTAGTGAATAGAATAGGTATTCATATATACATTATTATTCCAGTTTAGTTATGAGTTTGTGATTAATCTCGTGTAAAAAGAGTAACACCTCGGTCCCCTTGTAATTGATTACTCTTTAGGTTTATTTGTGTATCATTTGGGCACTATAGAATAGAAGAGAGACGAGTGAGTAGAAGTAGAAACTTCTTGTATCTCTGATCTTTTATTTATAGTGAATTTGGGTTGGTATAACCCTCCAAAGGTAGGCGTTGTTTTGCCGAACTGGATGATCCATCGCATTATGCTTATTTCATTCAAATCAGTAAATGTTCTCTGTCGCGGCTCTTGTTCTTACCTGCGTTGCTCTTAGAGGAACCACAAACTAAGTTATTTCAAATTGGTATCAGAGCAGGTCACCTAAGTTATTGGTGTTTGATCATGGAAATTACTTATTTTTGTGGTTCGATTATTGCGAGACAAACTCTATGATGAGTATCAAAGAAGGTTTCTCTATCACAAGGTCACCACTCTTCGATGGATCAAATTATGGCTATTAGAAGGTACGCATGTCATCCTTCATAAGATCCATAGATGAGGCTGCATGGAGCTCGCTTATACAAGGTTGAGAACAACCCCATAATGTTACAGGTGCAATGAAACCTCGAGACAAATTGACTCAAAAAGAAAAGACGGCTTCAAGAATGAATCAAAATGCACTAAATGCAATACAAGGTACAGTAAGTGTCGAAGTCTTTGCAATTATTTCTACTTGTACTTGTGAAACCTGCAAGGAAGCTTGGGATACCCTTCAAAATACTTATGAAGAAAATAGCAAGGTAAAGAGCCAAAGAATTCAACAACTTACAACTCAATTCGAAATGCTCAAAATGGAGGAAAATGAAACCATTTCTGAGTTTCACACAAAGTTACTTAGTTTGTCTAATGAATGCTTTCTCCTTGGAGAGAAAATTCCTGAAAACAAACTAGTACGAAAGATTTTGAGATCTCTCCCTGAAAGATTTGACGACTACAAAGTGTCCGCTATTGAAGAAGCACGCGATCTTAATACCATTACTACCAACGAACTCATTGGAACTCTAAGAACCTATGAGATGGGAAGACGAGAAAACATAAGCGACAAAAAGAACACAACGCTCAAAATGACACAATCTGAAGATGATGTCACTGATCGAGAACTTCTTGAAACCATGGAACTTTTAACAAAGAAATTCAGCAAACGATTAAGAAAGAAGTAGTTTGGAGATGGTGAAAGCAAAGAGCGTCGCAATGATTCATTTTCAACATCCTGTCTTAAAGATCTCACAAAAGATGAGAACAAGGATGATGACAAAAGACCAAAATGCTATGAATGCGATGGTATTGGACACATTAAGAAGGAGTGTGCTAATCTGTTCAAATACCAAATGCAAAGGAAAAAGGCGTATCTCATCTCTCTCAGTGATGATGACACCGAAGAAAGTGAAGATGATGAACCAATCAAAAGTTATACTGCCCATGTTGCAAATACTGATCCTGAACAGTATCAGGAACAAGACTGTTGTTCTGAGTCCTCTCTCTGATGACAATTCTAAAGAAGATCTTATCAACGAATATTGGAAGACCATGGAGAAGTGCGAAAAGGTAGCCATGATGAACAAATCTATGAAAACAGAACTTCATGAAGTCGTGAAAGAGAGAGATACACCCAAGGACAAGATCGTCCAGCTCCAAACCACTTTATGCGATAAAGAAGAAATATCATTGAAAGAGACAATGAATTGGCTCATCTCAAGAAGCTAACCAAAATGATGAATGAATGATCCAACCAACTTGACCAGATAGTCAATCAAGGAAAAATGGCCTACGACAGAACATGCTTAGGCTATCAAAAGAAAAACAACCCAGCAAACAAAATAATTTGGAGACCCAAGGGAGAATTCAACCATAACAACGTCAAGTTTAAGGTATTGTCTCAGCCACGTCAAAACAAAGGTTATCACTACATACATTCCAAAAGCAACAGAAAGTTTAATCCTATTTGCTATTACTGTGATAAACTTGAACATATTCAAGCGCGATGCAGATCGTTTCTAGCATTCAAATCATCAAGACATCAGTTCAAACCTAGAAGAGACTACAAAAGCTTTGTAGTTCACACCTACAATCGAACAAAAGTAGGAACATAAGGCTGGTACTTAGACAGTGGATGTTCTAAACACATGACTGGCAACAAGGGACTACTAAGAGATGTATCTCCATGCAAAGATGAAACGGTAGTCTTCGGAGATGGAGCAAGATGCCAAGTACTAGGAGCCAGAACTTTAAACATTCCAGGAATGCCAACGCTTGACAATGTACTCTATGTAGAAGGATTGAAGGTCAATCTGATTAGCATCAGTCAACTTTGTGACCAAGGACTTGACATCAAATTTGGAAAAGAAGAATGCAGAATTTTGGATCATGAAAACGTCTTTCTTGTTGGAAAGCGTTCTCCGAAAAATTGCTACATCGTCACACCAGAGATTACATGTCTCAACGTCTATTCCAATCTGAAGTATGTCAAAAGTACGAGCAAGATTGGATTATGTATTGACAAGGAAAGTTCAATGCTATTAAAAGGATATAGTGACGCAGATTGGGCCGGAAATCCAAACGATAGAAAAAGCACAACCGGAGAAAGTTTTGAATACTTAAGAGCTGCTCTGGGACTATGCACAGTTCAATAGATCGAACAAAGAAGACGTCTTCACTAGATACAAAAATGAAAACAAAGGGTGAAGACAAGTCTCAAAACAGAGAGATGAACAAGAAAGAAAAAGGTTGGATCTAAAGCAAGTGTCTGTCACAAATCACGTGAAAAAGGGAAAGATATTACTTTTCTATGCTACTGGTGAAGATGAAGATTAATCTTGGCATCTCAGTTTTTCAAACAAGGGGGAGATATTTGATATGCATATTTTGAAGATATATGATGCTATGGATGTCAAGTATTGCTGCTTTTGTTGCACTCAAGACTCTAATGTTGTTGAGAAAAATATGGAAGAGATAAAAGGTATACTAGGTCAAGCTCTAAGAAAGATTTTGTGGAACAAACATTCCCTATATTGTTGCAACAACCTTGAAGAGAAGGATGAACGTCTATATAAAGGCAACAATAGAGATTGAAGAAGTAATGCACGCAAGAGAGAAATATACACTTGTGATATTTAGTGAATAGAATAGATATTCATATATACATTATTATTCCAGTTTAGTTATGAGTTTGTGATTAATCTCGTGTAAAAAGAGTAACATCTCGGTCCCCTTGTGATCGATTACTCTTTGGGTTTCTTTGGGTATCGTTTGGACACTATAGAATAGAAGAGAAACGAGTGAGTAGAAGTAGAAACTTTTTGTATCTCTGATCTTTTATTTATAGTGAATTTGAGTTGGTATAACATTTCAGAGGTAGGCGTTGTTTTGCCGAACTGAATGATCAATCGCATTGTGCGTATTTCATTCAAGTCAGTAAACGTTCTCTATCGCGGCTCTTGTTCTTACCTGCATTGCACTTAGACGAACCACAAGCTAAATTATTTCAATATCTTATTTGCCAAACAAGGCTTAAGACCCAACTAATATTTACACATTATATATACACACTTAAAATGTCCCCATATATCTACTAATAATTTCTAATAACAAATATTAACTCTCCCCCCCCCCCCCCCTTCCTTAATCTACGTTAATTTTTGTGGAATTGAACTCATTCTAGCTGGTATAATGTTAACATTTATGTACCAAAATCAAATTTCTTGATTTATCTAAGAAAAATTTATAAAATTACCACATATAATAATAAAGAGTGGATTAAATGATAATTAGACACTAGATATGAATTAAAAATTAATGTAACAATTGATATTTCTATAATCTAAGATCAACATCAATAATATATGAATTTGTGCACGAAACGAATAATATGTGGAATATATCCAAGATCCTATAAAATGTAAATATATATATATATATATAAATATATATAATATTAAATTATTGCATAAGACTAGGTTCTTGTAATATATATAATCCATGAACGCAATCAAATAGTCAACATCCACTTTAATGATCGCCCCATCATCACCATCGCTTTATTTGACAGTATATAGGAAGGACCGGGTCAGATCGGGTCAAGGCGGGCTATATATGAATGGAGATAGTGTAAATTAAACCTTTTCGATTGTGGGTTGAATAAACATGATATTATATATTCTCACCGTCCGTTAAATGTAGTCATGATTTTTATTATGCTGTCCAATTAAAAGCGATCATTTTTGTAAAAATAAATAAGTTTTACTTTTATAATACATTACTCGTACTTTTTTTAAAATACAATATTTTATTCTTTTAAATTCAGTGTCAGATCTCTTATGGCCTAATTTAGCGGGAGAAGATATGTTTTTGTGTTGAAATGAAATTGAAGATCCCACCAAAATCACACGTGGTTTACTGTTACAGCCCCAGGATCGTGGCCTAGTTGTGGTGCGGAAGATGACCGAGGCGTGGGGCCGTGTCGAGGCGTGGTGCCGAAACACAATGAGACGTGGTGCGTGGCGTTGCGTCCGGGCAACATGAGTGTTGTCCCTTGTGCCAAGTATGACACAAGAATAGTGTGGGACATGAGACGGAGACGTAGGCCGAGACATGTGCGGGACATAAGATGGAGACGTGGGCCGAGACATGTGCGAGACGGGGGCCGAGGCGTGGTGCCAAGGCCCTGTGCCGAGCGGAGCAGCACATGAGTGGCACGCGTGTGTGGCGCGGGCCACTGGCCGAGAGCTGGGCGAGAGTGGCGCGCGAGCGTGGCGCGCGCCACTGTGCGAGACCTGGCCGAGAGTGGCACGTACGCGGGGCGCGGGTCACTGCGCGAGAGTTGGCGAGGAGTGGCGCGCGCCACTGGCCGAGAAGCTGCCGAGAGTTGCGCGCGCGCGGCACATGCCTGGCACGGACATGACACGGGCGTGGCACGAGGATGGCACGGACGTGGAACGAGCGCGGCACATGCACGGTACGCGAGCGGGACATGTGCGCGCGGTACATGCGCGGCACGGGGCGTGGCGTGACAGTTGCGCGACGGCGCAGGCCACGGGCGACGGTTGTGAAATATCCGGGCGTGGCACGCGCCAGGCGCGGGCTGGCGCGCGCCAACACCAAACGCGGGACAGTCGGTTGCGAAGATCTTGGGCGCGGAGCGGGACAAGATCAAGTCTATGGAACGAGAGCGATTTGTGGAAGTTTGTTGCGGTAACAAACTCCACTATTTCGGGAAGTTGTTGGAGACCAAGTCTAGGACGCTCCGTACGCGCCACATGGCACTTGACGAACCTAATCTAGCTTTCGTACGGGCCAAGCCCATTGTAAGCCCAGTGAAGGGGGCGTGTCTTTCACACTATAAATATAGGCCTTGAGCTGCACGCCCAACACTAAGAAACATTTGGAACACGTCTAGGATTGAAGGTTCTAGCGTGAAACATAGCCTTAGGCCGAGTGTGAGATAACTCGAGGGCTTTAGAGTGTTGGGTGATTGTGTGCAAGCATTGGTTCCTTTTTATGTGAGTAATAAAAAGGTTGGGAGTGAGATATCCCGTAAATTTACGTGTCCTTTGTTTAATATTATATCCGCTGTGTAATACTTGATCGAGGGAAAGGTTTGGACGACACGATCCATTCATAGGTGGGCGCGGTGCTCGTTGTTCGAAGGCTGGTCAAAATGTGCGTGCCTTGACGCCGGCACGGGGGCAAAAAATTTGGGTCACCGAGTAGCCCCGTGACATTTACCATATGCCACAAATGTCGTGCATCAGACTTCAGAGCTGGAATAGGGGTGGGCCCGGAGTTCGTGGGGCCTACAATTTTGACACTTGTAAAAAACTGAATTTAATGATGATTATGTTTCTCATTTGAACTGTGGACAGTATCGTTTTCAATGTTTCCTGTTAAAATAAAGTGGTCCAATTTATTAAAAAAATTATTATTAGTGGAAAAAGATTTAACCATGGCTGTTCTGAGAAGTGTGATTTGTATCAAATAAAGTAACTAAAAGTTCTAATGTTAATGATAGTGAGCGGCGACAAATTATATAGAGTTAATGGTTTATGTCAGATCTAGAAGGATATTGGTTGTGGAGTCAATATAATTTTTTTAGATTTTTAAAATTTAAAGTATTCAATTTTAAATTTTAAATTTTTTTAATTATTCTGAAGTATTCAGTACTATTTTTAAAAAGTCTTATAAAATTTTAGGTATTCAATAATTTATAGATTTTAATAGTTTATTAATTTTTTTTGATACTCCTACAAAAATATAAATAGATTATACTCTACAAAATCTCTTCTGATCATTATAGATTTCAACAAATTCTCTCAAAGAATAATATAAATCGACTCTATTTCTCCTATTTCGAGCCCCTACTAGGGATGACAATTTTACTCGATCCGATCCAATCTTGTCTAAGCCCGACAACAATGGGCCTCCCAATCCCGACCTAATGACGTCATGGGTCGGACTTGAGCCTAAATCTTAAGCTCAATGGACGGGTTTGAGTTAATGTTTAGGCCCGAATATTTAAATATTATTATTATTAATGTATAATAAAAATAAATTAATAAATATTAAATAAAATATATAAGTAAAATAATATACACTATTATTGTTATTAATGTATATAATAAATATAAATTAATAGGCATATTAATGATATTAAAATCTATAAATATATTTTTAAATTAATAAATTATATATATTTTTAATATATTAAAATAAAAAAGTAAAAAAATTAAAACTAAAAAATAAAATATGGAGGACCGACCCAAGCCCGTCCGATCCACATGAGTTTGAGCTTGGCCTTGAATTACAAGTCCAGTCGGGCAATGAGCCAGATTTGAGCCCATCCATAAAATTGTAGGCGTTTGGGTATAAGGAAGTCCAATTCATTGTCATTTCTAGTTTCGGGTCTATAGAAATTTATGAAAATCCATATAATTTAATAAAAAAAATATATATATATATATATTTCATAATTCTATCAAATCAATGAAAATTCATGTAAATTAATAAAAAAAAAAGTCAATCAAACTCAGTCAAAACTTTTTAAAGTCCAAAAATATTCCAACAAAATCACAATTCACTACACCCCTTAAACTGAAAAACAAAACACCAATAACAAATTAATATATATAAACAAAACATAATATTACATATTTTTCATATCAAAACTATTTGTTTGGTATTTAACCTTAACTAGCTATTGTCCCTGTGTTATGCACGAGATTATTTATTTATAAATAATTTATGAATAAAGATACTTAAAGAAATAAAAAATATAGTAATCCGATTTTATTCGGCGGTTTTAGAACCGTAATCGATAGTCCTATTCTCAAGTGTGACTATGTTGAGGAAAATTCGATTATAGTTTCAAAATTTGAGAACCGTGATCAACGATTTGAAACAATAACTTCGATTTATTTCACCTAATTCAAATTATTTCTTATTTTATAAAGGGTCACTTTTTATTAATTTATAACAACACATTAAAATTAACAAATAAGATACTATTATATAACTATTTAAACATATGTGTATATTGATAAAAATTCATAATACATATATTTGAAGTCATTATTATTTGTAGTTAGAATTTTTATGAAATTAGGAAATAAAATTAGGAAAACATATTAGATAACATTGAAATTTTATAGTAAAAATAGATTGAGACACTATGTCTAATTTATCTTCATGCATAATATTAAAACATATTATAAAGAGTATTCAACTTTATAATTAGGAACATTATAATTTAGTAAAATATATTATATGTATAAGAATATGTATACATGTAATTATTTTCAATTTACTAATGTGTTATAAGTTTTTATATTAAATTTATATTTTATATAACATATATCAAATTAAATGTATTGTCGAGATCTTTAATTTAATATGCATAATATTGCAAATATTTTTACGAAGAAAATAAATAATTTTAGGAGAAATGTGTTATAGGAGAGAGAAAATAATCTATAAAGTTTTAAAAATTAATAAGTTAAATGCTAAACATAAACCAGATTCAGTTGTACATGTATATTATGATTTGTTCAATACTCAAGTTATCTTGTTGCTTTATTGGTTCACAGTATAGCCTTTCTTATGAAAGGTATAGAGATTGAATCTTGTTAATGTTTATTTTTAAATTTAATAGTTGTAGTATTATATTTGCCATTGAAATTGAAGTTATTTACAAAATTTGCCACTCAAATTGATTTCAATTGGAATGCTTCCTGTTTTATATAGACTAGGTATTGCACCCGTGCTATGCACCGGTTTATAATTTATTTATAAATAATTTATAATATAGATACTTAAAGTAATCAAAAATATTGTAATCCAATTTTATTTGGTGGTTTTAAAACCGTAATCGATAGTACTCTTCTCAATTGTCACTATGCCGGGGACAATTTAGTTACAGTTTCAAAATTTGAGAACAGAATCAACGATTTGATACAATAACTTCGATTTATTTTACCTCATTCAATTTCTTATTTTATAAAGAGTCGTTTTTTATTAATTTATAACAACACATTAAAATTAAAAAATAAGATAATATTTCATAACTATTTAAACATATGTGTATATTGATAAAAATTCATAATAAATATATTTGAACTCATTATTATTTGTCGTTATATTTTGTTGTGAAATTCTAATTTTTTTATATAATAATGAATATTTGACATAATTTTATGTAACAGCGAATTAATAGAGCTGGTAAATTAATAGAGCTCCTAAATGGAATGACCATTTGTTTTCCATTCTATGTTTCACTATTAAATTTAGTATTTAATTAATATTTATAATAATACATTAAAATTAATATTTTTTAAAAAACTATACTCCTTTCGTCCCACTTATTTAAATTCATTTACTTTTCACATTGATATTAATATTTAGTTGTAATATTTTTTGAAGAACATGGTTTGTGCTTTATAAATTGTTAAATAAAGAAATGTGTCTAAATAAGTGAGACAACTCAAAAAGAAAAATGTGTTTAAATAAGTGAGACAAAATCAATATATGTTAGTGTTGAATTTATCAACAATACAAATTGATTATAATTATTAGTATTAAATATAAAAACAATTATATACACTGATCAAATATGACAAGTTTTTAGTACTAAATAAAGTATTAAACTTAGATGTAAGAAAATAAAATTAGGAAAACATATTAGATAACATTAAAATTTTATAGTAAAAATAGATTGAGACACTATGTCTAATTTATCTTCATGCATAATATTAAAACATATTATAAAAAGTATTCAACTTTATAATTAGGAATATTATAATTTAGTAAAATATATTATATGTATAAGAATATGTATACATATAATTATTTTCAATTTACTAATGTGTTATAATTTTTTATATTAAATTTATATTTTATATAACATATATCAAATTAAATGTATTGTCGAGATCTTTAATTGAATATGCATAATATTGCAAATATTTTTACAAAGAAAATAAATAATTTTAAGAGAAATGTGTTATAGGAGAGAGAAAATAATCTATAAAGTTTTAAAAATTAATAAGCTAAACGCTAAATATAAACCAGATTCAGTTGTACATGTATATTATGATTTGTTCAATACTCGAGTTATCTTGTTGCTCTATTGGTTCACAGTATAGTCTTTTTTATGAAAGGTATAGAGATCGAATTCTGTTAATGTTTATTTTTAAATTTAATAGTTGTAGTATTATATTTGCCATTGAAATTAAAATTATTTACAAAATTTTCCACTCAAATTGATTTCAATTGGAATGCTTTATGTTTTATATATAGATAAATTATTTCTCTTGTATAAATTGTTAATAATTGAAAATAAGATTTCAATGCACATAATTGATTTCTACTCACCACTACAAGCAACTTAACTTTTACCTATACATAATTAATCATATATAATTATGTGTGGGTATATAGTCACGCATAATTTAGATATGTGTAGGTAAATGAATTGGACAATTTTAAAATTTTAGTTACTTTCTGTGGCTAAAATATTTTAGTAACATTTATTTTTTGACATTAAATTATTTAATAAAATATTTTTTTAATAATTTTATTTTCTTACGTGGCAAATTATAGAAATTTTTATCCACACATAATTGATCACTCATAATAATTTGTAGACAATTAGTCACACATAATTAAAAAATGCGTAGTTAATATAATTTTACATTTTTTAATAATTTGTCACATTTGATGTGTTACAGAAACTCTTTAGTAACATATAACTTTTAACTAAAAATTATTATTTTTACTCTATTTTAATAATTTTGTTTTTAAATTTAATTACTTTCTTACATGAAAAATTAATACAAACTATTATCTACACCTACGTAAAAAATAATTTAAGTGTAACTAATTGAAAGTGTTTTTTTAATAAATATTTAACTGGATATATCTTTCAATTATATATATATATATATATATATTTATTTATTATAAAAATAATATCTCTATTTTAAAGCTTTTGTGAGATTAATTAATAGACTAATATCTTAATCTAACAACGTTGAGATATTTTTATATTAAACAAAAAATTTACAACAAATAAATTATTATTTATGTAATTAAGGTTTTAAAATAAAAGAAATAAAATATCTCATGTAGCACTTCATACGTAATATTATTATTATTTTTACATGTAATAAATGATAAATCACTACAAAATTCTCATCTTAATTCAAATTTTAAAATTTAAAGCAACATTCCTCTAAAAACAAGAAGATCGCTCTTTAAAAGTCTCGATTTATTTTTCTTACAAGTATAAAATACTTTACAAGTTTAGTTGTTTCGGTTACTTAGGTATCCAAAATGGTAGTTTAAAAAAATTACCATATATTAAAAACTAGTTTACAATGTTGAGAAATATTTTAAATGGTTTTGATTCAGATTTCAAAACTTCCATTGAAAGATATATTAAGTTCAAAACTGAAATTTTGTTTTAGTCTTATTTTAAGGACTAAAGATTGGAGATCAAGACAAACCACTGAAGTTCTTTTAAACTCAACCTATGTGCCAAAACTGAATGTCCATGCCACTGAAGATATGACCTCAAGTTTTGTAGTTGAAGTTAGTTAAAGCTAAGAAAGCTTGCCTACTGAAGTCAAACATTGAAGTTATCAACTGAAGTTTTGTCAGCCACTAAGTTACACGCTACACTATAGGCTTTACCACTTCTGGAAAAGATCTCAATAAGTGAAGTAAGATCTTGTTGCAGACACCAAAAATGGCAAAAAGGATGGCGACTCCAATAAGAAGAATTCAAATGAAGCTTCCTCTCACAACAAATATATTTTTGAGAGAGCCCTATAAATACCCTGATGTTTCAAACACTTCAAACACCGATTACCAAGCTCTTTTACGCATTCAAGCTCTCATAATTTCAAGCTTTCAATCGCTCGTTCAGTTTTCAGACTCTAGAAAATTCAAGTCTCATCTCTCATTCTTTAGTGTGTTCTTAAGTAGCGATTCATCTGTAATCAAAGAATAGATCTAGCATAGACTTAGTCTCTAGCTGGAAGTGATCAGAATTATTGTTCATCTAACCTTCAAAGGTTGATCACTGTAAGACATATCTCCAATTATTTGGAAACCCTCGACTCACATCGAGACTCGTGGACGTAGGAGTTTTTATTTCCGAACCACGCAAACCAATCACTGTGTCTTTGCTATTTTTACATTCAGTACTTATTCTCTAACCAGATACTACATAAACTGAATATTGATTAAGTGGAAACTGAAACAATAACATTAAGTTTTCTGACAAACGACTAAACATTTAAACCACCACTTCTGCACATATACTTAAGATATTAGTCCATCAGTCAAACACTAAGTGTAGACTGAAAGATTGCTATCTAAAGTAAAATACTCTACTGAAGTTCCCTCCCTTCAGATATGAGTTTCCAGTGAAACTCATTTTAATCTAAAAAGTTTTAAACTAGTGTATCCCCCATATACTCACTATACTCGTTACAGGACCAACATAAAAAATTAAGGAAATTAATTAGAAAATAGCTAGTTCGGTGGGCCATTGTTCGCAATTTTTTGCTTTCTTTAAATTACTTTTAACTATATGTGTGTTATGAATGCCTTTTTTATTTTTTCTCTTTCATTTTTTTTTTCATTTAGAAATTAGTTTATTATTGGAGAGACGAGAGACAAAGAATAAGTATATTTTCAAAAACTGAGATGACATATCAAAAGTTGTAAAAACTGATTTATCATTAAAGGGGATCCTTAGTTTGCATTACTATTTACTTCATTGTTCTTGAAGACTATATATGTTTTATCATTATTTTGTAAGTGATGAGTAGATGTCTAGCCATGAACAATTAATGTTAAACTTCTGGTAAGAACTCTTACCTTTTTCAAGATATGAAATAATAATATCATATATAACTAAACATATTTTTAATTTTATGAAGATTATGACCATTGATACAATTGATGGCATTATTTGATCATTCTAGCGTAAGAAGATACATATTCTCCATCTATCTTAAGTAATTGCATTATAATTTTTACATTTAACTTTCATTCAAATTGGATGCATAAGAATTAACATAAAGTATTTTAAAGGGTGTTTTTTTAATTTGTGGAAGAATGGAGAAGTAACTTATTTTAAAGATGATATAATTTTTGTTTGTGGAGAACGGATCTAAGGACTAAAAAGTGAGTACAATATATCAAACAAGCATGATTTTTTTTTTAAATATAAGAAATGATTTTTTTTTTGAAATAATCACTTAACTAAAATTATATGTAAAAATTACTCATATTTTATAATACATGTAAAAAATACTTAAAAAAGACATATTTATCCACTAAAAGACAAAATTGACACATTATTTTAAAAATAACATTAAAAACATATAAAAAGATAAAGAAAATTCTAAAAATCAGATAAAAAGAAAAGTAAAATTAAATAAGACTTAAAAAAAATATACAACATTCCCCTATTTCCCAGTGACGAGCGCAATTCTCATACCCTCACCTACCCAATTTCTCTCCCAAGTCCCAACACCCCCATTCCCCAGCGCACCCCATTCCCCAGCGCAATTCTCATACCATCACTTACCCAATTTCTCTCCATTATCGACGCTCATATTCTCCCTAGGGCAGAGCCAGACCCCTGAAGGTACGAGGGGCAAAATCGTTCCCCTTTTTTTCTTAATTTTTGGTGGGCAAAACTTTAATAATTTTCGTAAATTTATACTTAATTTTCAAAAATTTATACAAAAAATAATAATAAATATAAAAAAAAGAGCCCCACCACTCCAAAGGGTAGCTCCGCCCCTATTGGGTTACCTAGTGCAAATCACCACTACCGAGCCAACACTGAGCAGTGCAAATTTCCCCTATTGAGCCAATGACGTCTTCTTCTCCTCCACAAAATATAAATGAGGTTAGTTTTCATTTCATTCCTAATTAAGAATAGTTTTGTTGGGAAATATTTGTAAGTGTTTTGATTCAAATCCCAAAACCTTCCCTGAAAGATGTAATAAGTCTAAAACTGAAGTTTTAGTCTTATTTTAGAATTCACTTGTTAATGAGTTCAGTTTACAGGTACAAACTGAAGACATAAGACTAAAGACTGAAGTCAGTAACTGAAGTTCATCTTAGAACTCAGTCTACGTTCCAAAACTGAAGGATCATGCCTCTTGAACAATGGCCTGAAGTTGAAGCCAACATGAAGCAAAAGTTCCTTGCCACTGAAGTTCATTCTAAAGCTCTGCATCTGAAGTCATATCAGAAGATTCTCCACTGAGTTTCAAGCTACTCTATAGGAGTTACCATTTTGGGAAAAGATCTTAGTAGGTGAAACTGAATCTTGCTGCAGACACCAAAAATGGCAAAAAGGACCACGACTCCAACGGGAAGAATTCAAATGGTGCTCTATCTCACAACGGATACATTCTATGAGAGACCTATATATACCCCGTTGCTTCAAACGCTTCAAGATACCGGTTACCTTGCATTCAAACATACAATTACTATCTTGCTCTCAAACTTTCACAGCTCTCAAGCTCTCAAGTCTTTAGAACACTCAATTCTTCAGACTGTATTCTCTAGTGTTCTTAGTAGCGATTTTATCTTGTAACCGAAGAGTGATCAGACTTATCTTGTCTTTATAAGATCACTGTAAGATCATCTCCATTAATTTGGAAACCCTCGATTAACATCGAGTACACGGGGACGTAGGAATTTTTATCTCTGAACCACGCAAACCAAACCTTCGTGTTCTCTCTATTTCATTCAGTATTCTTATATTTCTTTATCATATTGTAAACTGAATATTGATTAAGAGAAAAGTGAACTTCAAGCATTAAGTTTTCTGAACAAACGAGTAAGATTTAAAACCACCACTTCTGCACGTACACTTAAGATATTAGTCTATCAGTCAAACACTAAGTGTAGACTGAAGGATTGCTATCTGAAGTATTTACTCTCACTGAAGCTACCTCCCTTCAGTACAGGAGATCACTTAAAGCTTTTAACTTGAAAAATTCAAAACTAGTGTATCCCCCCCCCCCCATACACGCAATATACTTATTTCTGGACCAACAAGTGGTATCAGAGCTGTCACGCCCGCTTTCTACTAATTCTAGTAAAGTCGGGAACATGACCAATGAAAGGAATAAAAACGAGAGAAAGACAATGAATATTCTCTTCATAACATAGAGCAATGATTCATCCCGTGAATTCGGGAAGTTAGAGTCATAAGCTCAATACATTACATATCTAAATTAAGAGTTTAACTCGGTCTTATTACATAAAAGTCTAGCAGCGGAATACATATAGGATCGCGTAATAAAATCCTACGTGTATGAAGACACGTAGAACCCCCAAGAGTCAGCTAACAGGAGACCGACAAAAAGCCCGACACAGCACCCACGTCTTCCTTAATCTTAACCTGCACGTTTAGAAATACATGCAGGGTTGAGTACAAATTGTACTCAGTAGACACGTGCCAAAATCGCACACTTACATATATATAACTGTCAAGCCATTCGAGTGAATCATAGGGATTTTGTCTCTAAAGCACCTATGTTTACAAAATCATTTCTTGAGAAAGTTCTAAGTTTGACCATGGTCCTAATTCTTTTGTAATCAACCGTATCTGAACGTTCTTTATGTCGGGGAAGTGGCCACTTCCCACAGACACTTGACCGGTCAACCTTTCGCTGACTCACAGTCCATTGTGTACACTAGTTCGAGTGGAGACGCTAACCCACTGGAACCCGAATTCGATTATAAATATAACAGATAGACGTCATACATAAATCGAAAACATTTATGGCAAGACAGTGCTTTTGAAAATATCTCGTTTCATTTTGAAAGCATGCACACATATATTTTTTTATAGAGTAAGAAAAGCCTACTTGAATAGTCTCGATTGGTGTTGACTTCGTTCTCGGGGTGTGGATCCGACCTCTCGTCGAAACCTTTAAATAAATCTCAAGTGAGATACATTTCAAGTATGTCTGATACTTCTAAGTGTATGGAATTATTATCCGTTATTACTTTGAGAGTTATTCTCGGGTCTCTAGAACTCGACTATAATACGAGTCTAGGAGTTGCGTTTCTAGAGGAGTCGTTTGATGACTTCCGACTCACTTTATGATTCGGGAATTTATTATACCCAAATAAATAATCATTGGGTAATATCACTAGAGCATTTCTAATTTAATATCTCGATCCTTATATCGAGATAAGATATTTCTACTTGGCTAATTAACTCTAATTAACATAGTCTAAGCATGATTTTAAATCATTTCCTAGGTGACTAATTTCTAATTAATCAATTAAGTTTTAATTAATCAATTAAATTCAAATTAGAATTTAATTGTTAATTAATAAATTAAATCTCCTAATTTAGCTTTAAGATTCTCTCATTGGACTTAGCCCAATTGAATTGAATCTTAGTCTATTAAAATACTATCACTCTATTTAATCTATTTAAGTGGGCCCAATAGTTAACTAATTTAGTCCATTCCTTAAAATTTGATTAAGTCCATTAAGTTCCTTGCTTATTACACTCATCCAAATGGTTGTATTAATTATAGCCCAATTCAATTAATCAGGCCCATAAGTAGGTAATTAATACACAGTCCAACTAATTTAATTTGCTAGGCCCAGAACTGGTTCAATTTAATGGGGCCCGTAATTTATTATGCCTTAAGCCCAATTATCATTACTGCTAATAGCCCAATCCAGATTAGTTGCAAGCCTAGTTCTTTCATTTGGTTGGCCCAATTAACCTTTTGATCTGGGCCCGTTCGAATTATTAATTTGGCCCGATATCCGGCCCATAAACCCGGCCCAATTCTAGATGTTTCAATTTCTATAGCCTAACTAGCTCAATCTTATTCTTCCCCAAATTACTTCTGCCGTTTCCTCACCTATTTCTCTCCCTCTCGTTTCCCTCTTCTCCTCCGATCGCGCAGCTCGCTCTCTCTTTTTCCCGATCGCGTCACCTCCTCTACTGTCCGGCGTCGTCATCCTCGCGGCCGCGCCTCTCTCAGCAGCGAAGCCCAGGGCACTGCCCGCTCTTCACGTCGCCGTTCTTTCCCAGGTGAGGTTTCTCTCTCAACTCTCTGTCCTCTATTTCCTTCCACTTCTTCACTACAAATTTCTATTTATATGTTGAGTGAATTGTCTTATTGAACAATTCTTAGGTTCTATTATTCTAAATGTGAATTTGCCAGTTTCAAATTTTGATTTTTGAATTAAGTAAGTCTGGAGAGTAATCTATATTTGCAGGTTGGATTCGGGGTGATTTGGGTTATTCGGGATTGGTTCGGGGCTGTCCGATGCTGTTTGGGGTTGTTTGAAATTGGTTCGGAGCTGTCCGGAGTTATCCGGGTTGATTCGGAGCCTTTCGAGGTCCGTCCAGAGTCGTGCGGGGCTGTCCGAACCTTGCTCAAGGCTGTTCGGAGCCGTCCGAAGTCGTTCGGGGTGGTTCGGAGCTATCCGAGATCAGTCCGAGAGGATTCGAAGCTGTTCGAAACTGGTTTGGGACTGTCTGGGAGGGTTCAGAGCCGTTTTAAGGGAAACTCACGGCTGGAGTTCTGTCCATTTGGACAGCAGCTCGTTGCACTACCGTAGTCCCTATTTACTAGCTAAGTTTTTCCCTTTTTCTTACTCCTTCCTCCTTTATATAATTGTTTTGAGTATTATGCTATGTTGTGAAGTTTAATGGGAGTTGAGTCATAACTCAAACTGCTTATAATTTCAGTTTTACAAATAGAGGGGTGATACGTATGTTATGGTTAAAGCATTAACTACAGTCTGATTCGCGAATTTGCCTTTAGTCTATTAAACAGATCACTATTGCATTTTGAGTTCCCTTTTCTTTGAATTCTGTCTAATGCATACTCATCTTATTGTTCTATTGCTCTAAGTTCATAATTGCAGCACCTAGGTTCAGGTCATGTCCAGTCTTTAAATCCTTGTATTTAAATTTAGAGGTATGAAGGGAAGTCAAGAGTCTATATATGTATCCTAAGTTAACCTTAAAGAGGTAGAACTTAAATGCTTAGAGGTTGAGTTCTTACATCCACCGCAATAACTCTTTTTCCTGCTCTATGTCTTCTTGTTCTGCTCCAATTGCAGTCGTTCTTCCCTTTCTCCTCTCAAATTTGGCAGCAATTTAGTGTACTAATGAGAGTGTAATTAAGTCTTAGCATTTACTCCTTATATAGAGGTAAGAGATGTAGCATTAAGTCCAAAGGGTGTTGCTTGATCTTGCTTTACATGGTTTTAACCCTTAGCTAATTAACCCTTTGTATTGCAGGGAAACGAAGTGAAAGTGACAGACTGCCCTATCTCCTTTCAGCCGCCATCCGTCTTAATCCATTTTCACTTCCATCACTTAAACATCTATAGTTTAGTTGTACTAAGCAGACTATTCTCCTTTTACCCATTGGTTTTCTAGTTGGTGAAGTGTACTATCTTTATTTTCCATTGTGTAAAGCTGCATTTATCCCCTAATACTTGTACTAAATCTGATTCTACTACTGAAATGCTTACTTATACAGATTGTGAATCAGATGGCACTTCACTCTTTTTCCATATCTTTTGTTCGTTGCTAATTCCAAGAGTAAGAGCAGGCTTTAAGCTTTATTTTTGTGTAGTGTACCATCTCTGATTTCTTATATCTACATGCTATAATATATAATAGAGATGCCATATATGGTACACGATAATAATAATAATAACAATAGAAGTTTCCTTCATCTATGTTTAATAATAATAATAATGGTAATAATAATAGGTACTAAAAATTTATGTCATACTAATTGATTATTCGTAACAATAATAAACCCAATTAGGGTGACTAGTGATGAAAGTTCTCAATACTAAGCAATAATTATCTTAGTCTCATATTGAGCTCTTATTTATCATAAGACTTAAATTGAAGCAAGTTCAATTTAACCAATATAGGAGTTAACCTATATATATATTTATACATGATATATATATATATATATATATATATATATATATCAATTTGCTAATTGATATTCGTTCATAGTTAAAATTAATAAACTTGAAACCAAATCTTTGGTGTATACACTATGTAATACTTTAAATCCTATTATTTGTTTCGTATAATGATTTTATTATTAATCAGATATGAAAATTTTAATATTTTGATATATTAATGACAATTTTTAATCTAAAAATATTAATAAAAAAATGTTCCAATAATATAATATCCATTCAATTTAAGAATTTACTTCAAACGTTACCAAAAAATATTAAATGACATTCAATTACCATTTCCTAATTATCAACTTTTCACAACTATTATATATCTTATATTATCTATATATAGCTATATATATCTCTCTCTCTCTATATATATATATATCTTAATAATATTTATGAATAGCGTTTTTAGTAATATTTATTTATTTATTTTTTTTCATTTTTCATTTCTAATTATAAAAAATCAGTTCTTAATTTGTATAAAATGTAATTATTTATTGTTGAAAGTGATTACTATTTTGTAAGACTTCATGGTCAATATTTGTATTTAATTATTATTAGATGTTAATTAATGTAAATTTAAATCATATATAGATTATGCAATTTATCTTATTAAAAGTACAATTTATTAAAAAAAAAACATAATATATAGTAGTATATCATAAATGTGCATTAATAATTAATAGTAATATACAATAATATAGGTTACAACTTAAAAGTGCTAAAATCATGGAACGAATTAAATTGTTTCCAATTTTTATTTTTATTTTTCAACCAAACACACAATTCACATTCTTTGTCATTCTTTTAAGGTAGTGACACCAATTATGCTAGTGAGAAATATAGATGATTCTTTAGATTTTGTATAATGACACACCTTTGATTGTTCCGAGATTCCAAAAAAATATGTTTTAAAAAGCTTGATTATGAGAGAAAATAATAGTGGAAATAAAGTATTAATTTCAATAATGTCACTAACATCATGAATTATGTTCAAGTTTGATATACCACATTTTTTTATAATTGTCACATATATTATAAAGATCAACAAAAGTAAATATATAAATCAGTGTCATGTTTGGTCAATCTTCTTAATAGGTCGATTTATTATATGGTCAACTCTATGTTATTACATCACAACTACAAAGTTACAATGACTTAAAGATTTTGATATATGTTATTACATCAAAATTACAGAGTTACAATAATTTAAAATTTTTGATATACGATAAAAAATAATTAGAGCAACCAATTTATACTAACTCCACGTATAAAAGAAAATCAAAATATATAAATTAATGAGTATGAAAATTTATAAATTTACTATTATATTATTATTTTAAAATTTATTATTTAATAAATATAATTTATTTTAATATAAAATACGTAATTATCTTATTATATAATGTACGGATACTATAACTAATTCTATATAATTCTACGTATGTCACAGGGACCAAATACTAGCTACGATTTCAAACCAAAATAAACTTTTAATAATTATCATTGCGGCTTTAGATAATGACGCACCACCAAAATTTCAATACAACCCCACTTCTTGATTTTTATTAGTAAAAAGAAAATTGGCACATCAATTTTGAAAATTCAACTTACGTCCTTTATAAAAAAAAGTTAATGCATATCAGCCGACGTTTATGTTATTCGATGCCTTTATAGTTTATTCCGTAAGATTGTATTCCATCCACCAATGTAGTCCCTCTCGAACATCTTACAAAATTAGTTTTCTTTCATTTTTTTAAAAATTTTATAATTAAAAAACAAAAAGTATTAAGGTAAATATAATAAAATAGAAAGAATAAAATAAAATATTAATTGCGTTTAAAAAATAAGAGGACTACTTTCTTGAGACGGAATGAGTATTAATTAAGGGGCAAACTTTTAAATTGAGATATTCCGTATTTAATATTTCTTTTGATAAAGAAATCCACATTATTTTTTTTTAAAATTACTTAATAAGACTTGAACCCAAATTTATTATTTTATACATTAATTTCTTATGACTAGAACGGAACAAATCTATTACTCCACAATAGTAGTATTTATTTACTCCTTAATTAACTCAAACTCACAATTAAATGATTAGCTATATATATTGTAGTTTAAAATATTTAACAAATTGGTGATTTTGCATGAGAGAATATATTATATAAATATTTATATAGGTGGACGTGATTTGACTAAGCATTAATATATGGTACAGTAGTCTTACTAAGATTGGAGAAGCAGTTGTGGTTTTTGTTGCTCAGATTATAAGCTAACATAAGCATTAGAAGCCCCTTAAGTCAAATATTGGTCCATATTTTAATTTAATTCGATTTATTGGATGTTTCCTTCAAATTTGTCAAACCTTCAATTAAGTTTGATTTACTGGGAAGGACCACTACCCCATACTTAATCACCATATCAATCAATAATTAATTAAAATATTATCTAGTTTTATAAAAATGAACCAATAATTTTTCTCGTATGTTTTGTATTTTTATACTTAATATATGATTAGATGAATGGAGAAGTCTTTTAATTGTAGTACTGTAATCGCATTCTTGTAATTTTGTACTGAGGATTAATAATTTTGTCCAATATAACACCACGACTATTACTTAAACTGCAATGACTCTTTTATTATAGAACATGAAATATTGATCCGGTTTTTAGAGTGATTTCATCAAATAATGTGATCTAATGACTATTAACTCATGAAACAACAACAAAAACTCATGATAATCAAATAAACATAACAAAATCAAATATACAATACCTAAAATTTACTGTTGGAAAAATTATTAACTGTTCTAATTTATATCCCAAACCCTTCCTTCCCTAAAAGACATAATAAGCTCAGGACTGAAATTTTCATTTACTTTTATTTTAACTACTCGTTTCTTATGTTCATGTTTACATATTTACAAAATTAAAGTACTTGAATATTGGAGGACTCAGGCTGAAAGAGCGCGATATCTATATTGAAGGATTTAGTTGTAGCATCACTACTGGGGGATCAAGAAAAATTGATTAGATTGTATCAAAATTAAAAATAAATTTTGTTAAATTTCATATTAATAGTAAAGACTTTTACATAATTACGTATTTGTTAAAATATAGATAATTTTATAAATATAAAAATTATATAATTTTTTTTGTAGGGGCTAAAACCCCTCTCGGCTCTCATGTAGATCAGCCACTGAGCATCACTGAAAGCTTTCAGACATTGAAATATCATAACTAAAGAGTTAGGCTAAGACTAGGGGTATTCATGGCACAATTAAAATTGTAAATTAAACCAAATCAAACCATAATTATCACGGTTGGTTTGTTTTGTGATTCAAAATATGTGGTTTGATCTATATTATTAATGTATATAATATTTTAAACACTATGGAGTTGTTTGGTTTGATTGATAAGATTATCACTCTTAAATTTCTACACTAATATTATCCATAATCCTCTCTCTCTTAATGAATTTAATCCAGACAAATGCCCCTTAATCACTCAAATGCTTGATTATATAATCACACCAAATTTGACTTGATTATATAATCAAACATATGAACGATTAAGGAACATAAAAAATGACTAAATTCATAAAGAGAGATAAAATTATGGATATAAAGTTAGAGATTTAAATGTGATAATCCTATAAATCCTATCATACAAACCAAACAACCCGTATATAAGTACATATATAGACTTAAAAATATAAGGTATATCATTATAATAATATATCATTATTTCGTCAACTTAATGAAATTAATTGTGAAGTTGATAAGCTTAATATTAAAACTTTATTTATTTATTATTTTAAATGAAAATTATTAATTTATTTAATTAATTAAGAATTAAACTATCAACTTATAGTGATTAATCATCTAACAAATTAATATTTTTTCTGGAGTTATTATTCTTCTTTACTTACTCTTTTTAAGTATATTTCTCTGATTTTCAATTAGTAGGAATGTTTCATACTTGTAAATATTTATCATGAGGTGTGTGTTGGTCTAATGGTAGTGAGGTTAATGTCCAAGACAATAGATTTTATGTTTCTTGGATCGAGTCTTCCGTGACGCGGCTATATAATATTAATGTAATCCAATTTTAAAAATGTTTGCTAAAAAATATTACCCTTGTATATACATGTGTTATACTAATATTGTCGTTTTATTGTTATATTAAAACCTGATATATGAGTGATATCAAATTTGATTAATCAAGTATTAATTTTAATTTATTATATATTAGCATGATAACAAAAAATAGTAAAGTCCGTAATTTATTTAGTTTGCTTTTAGAAAAAATTAAAACATTATTTTATGGTTTAATTTGATTTTAGTATCAAATCACACCAAATCAAATTACGGACACTCTTCACAGAAACTTAAGTTTGTCATAAGTTGAAAAGTATTTCCTTAAGTCGCATAAGATCAATATAAGGCTTGAACTGAAGGTGTTAAGTTGAAATCTCGATCAATGACAAAATCAAACTCATGTTGAGGTTGACATGCTTCAGTCTACAGATACTGTTTTAGGAAACAAAGACGCTCCAACGAGAAGGAATTTAATGATCAACTACACAATTTTTAAAACATTTCTCAAAACATAGGTTTCAAGGAATATCGAGTGGTATACACCAGGGGTGTCACGGTACAGTATACCTTACTAAAATCGTCATACCTTATACCTTACATTTGCATTCGATATGAAAATTTTCATACCGTTACTTTACCATAGTTTTGGGTATACCTTAGTTCGGTATAACATTATTACATACATATACCTTACCTTGTTTTCGGTATACCTTACTTTACTTCGGTATATATTTCTTTCACGGTATACTAAAAATTTATTTATTTAAAATATGTACATAAAACATAGTGAACGACACCTTAACTAACATCCAACATATAAAAAAATACTAAGTAGTACTCCCTCCGTCCACGAAGTACCTTTCCGGTTTGACCGGACACGAGTTTTAATAAATTCATTTGACTTGAGATGATAGTGTGTAAAGTGTATTGAGTGTTGTGTAGTTAGTGGATAATGAGACCCACTTAATTGATGATGTGTAAAGTGTTTTAATTAGTGAGTGAAGTAAGAGCCTCACATAATTGATGATATGTATTGAGTGGAGAATGAATATTTATAATTGTGTGAATTAATGTTATGAATAATTATGAGAATTTACAGATTAATTATTGGTAATTTCAAAATTAATTATGGGAATTTAATGAAGACAATTATGAGAATTTAATGGAGATAATTATGGGTAAGCAGGTGGAAGTAATTTCGAAATTAGACCAAATACAAATTAATGGAGATAATTATTGAAATTACGAGATGAAATAATGGCCAAGTACATATTAAGAAAGTAGAGATTAGTTTCACAATTAATTATTGGAATTTATTGGAGATAATCAAATTTCATTAACATAAATTTCAAAATTCATTTTTTGTAAACATCTTTAATTCATTTATTGGAATTTACAGATTCATTAATTTGAATTTAATTCATTAATTAGAATTTAATTCATTTATTGAAATTTATAGAGAGGAGAGATAAATAAATGCTAATTTCGAAAATTAAAAGTAGATAGAGATAAATAAATTCATACATACCTTAACTTTTAAGATTCCAAGTACATTAAGATAATCAAATTTTTAGTGGGAAACTAAATTTCATTAACTACTAAATCCCTCCAAAACACTAAAAAGAAGTCTACACACCACTTTAAATTTCTAAGTGCCATAAATACATTGAAAAAGAGAATTCAATCATCATTCTCTCGGCCAACTACACATCCCACTGTAAATGCTCCAACATTGAATATATGGAGCCACCTACCATAATTCCCAGAATTACAGATTCTGAAAAAAACATAATAGCACAGTGGCTTCTACAAAACAGTAAAGATGAGGAGTTAATTCATGGAGCACAATCAAAAGCAGCAACTAAGTTTGGAGTTTCAAGGAGAACCATTTATACCTACTGGATGACTGCAAAAGAACAAATACAGATGGGCCAACCAGTTCACCTGCAATAAAAAAGGTTAGGAGTGCAACATAGAGATAAATTGAAGATAGATGCAAATAAGGTGAGAGGTCTTACAGTGTTAGAGAGATCTTCAATAAGAAAAGGATGGCATCAAAGTTAAATGTAAGCAAAAGTTTGGTGGGCAATTGGGTGCATGAAAAACATATTAGAGCACACACTAATGCTATTAAACCAACACTTACAGAGGGAAACAAGATAGCAAGATTAAGATGGAGTTTGAGTCATCTTGATTCAAACTTAGTAGATGGTTCTATGAAGTTTGAAATCACGCACAATATCGTTCACATAGATGAAAAGTGATTCTTTATGACTAAAACAACAGACAGATACTATTTGTTGCCACAAGAAACTGATCCATACAGACATTGCAAGTCAAAAAGATTCATAATGAAGTTTATGTTTATGTGTGTTGTTAGCAGACCACAACTAAACATAGATGGAGATATTATATTTGATGGAAAAGTGAGAATCTTCCCATTCACAGAGTTGCAGCCAACAAAGAGAAATTCTAAAAACAGACATAAGAGAATAATGGAGACAAAACCAATCAAGTCAATTACTAAGGATGTGATGAGGGACTGCCTTATCAAACATGTAATGTTTTTAGCTGTTTTATTTAACTATCAAACTTGAAAAGTCATCATTTAGATTAAAATGATATTTCAAGCTTGCAGATAATATCAGCCATAAAGGCTAAATGGCCAGCAAATGCAAGCAATGAAATAATCATTCAACAAGACAATGCTAAACCCCACATCCAACACAGTGATCAAGAGTTCATTCAAGCAGCAAATTCAGTAGGATTCAACATAAGATTGATTTGTCAACCACCAAACAGTCCAGATTCTAACATTAATGATTTGAGATTTTTCAGAGCTATTCAGAGTTTACAGGATGACAAACTTGCAAATTCAGTGGATGACATAGTTACAAATGTACAAACTGCATTCAATGAGCTTTCATCAAGCACATTGAATAATGTTTTCCTAACTCTACAAGGTTTCTACATAGAGATCATGAAGGTGAAGGGCAACAACAACTATAAGATCCCACACATGGGCAATGAAAAACACATTAGACAAAGCACACTGCCTCAAACATTGCAGGTGGAAGAGGGACTGATAAGAGAGAGTTTGGAATTTCTATGAGAACATATGAATAATGTTGGTGCATCTTACAACATTGACAAGTTGCAATCAACATTCAGATTAGGTGGATTTTTTTTTGTCTAGTGGCAGGTGGGATTTTTTGGCTAGTGGCAGGTTTACTTTTTTGGTGTAGTTTACAGTATAAGCAACACACTAGGTACATATGGTTGTTGTTTAGCATGTAAACTATTTTTTGGCCCATATATTGGGTAATGTAGTCTCAGCTTTTAATCTGAACTGATTTTTGCATCATAGACTCCATTTATCATGCTAAACATGTGATTTAACACACTACAAATCAGTACTTAACCTCCTAAACTTGTAACCAAGATTCGTAGAGGTGGCAGATTCAAAATGGCATTTATCTAAGCATTACACCCTCAGAAATCATTCATCACAAAGTACACAACACAAAAATGTCATTAAACCTACCTACACAATCAATAAACCCAGATTACAAGTGGAGGCAAAATACATGATTATAGGGTTTCATCACAACAGGTCACATGTATTTTACAACACATCAGTAATAAGCAGGCCAACTACGCCTCAAATCAGAGATAAACATGCCAACTATGCCTCAAATCACAGGTCAACTACACCTCAGAAAAGATAAATGAGATCAGAAATGGACCTAATCAGTCGAGATCCAAAAAAGGAACCACGGATGACAACCAACGTGTAACCAACGCTTTGAACCAAACTTTCTTCTCCTCAGGCCACTTCTTCTTCGCAGAAACAACTTCTTCATCCACAGACTCAACCAAATCCAGGTTGGGGGTTTCTTCAACCACCGTGTTAGAATCGAATAAGAGCCAAGATGGCTCCATCCACGGCTCTATATACATGGATTCCGTAGAAGTAGTAAGCGGAACAGAAATTGAACACAAATGTGGAACAAATTCTTTACAGAGGATAAGCGGAGAGGATAGTGTAGATCTAGGGTTTTCAGAGAGAAGAACCCGAGGAGAGGAAGGATCCGCAGCGGGTTGCAGCATGGTGTAAGTTCAGGGTAGGGGTGGGGGATGAATCAGGCAAGTGCATAATCAATGGAGGTAGATCTAGAGTTTGAGGGGAGATGAAGAGTGTGGAGTGTTCTAGAGTTAGACATATTGAGTTAGTCGACAGATTATGATTGTAAAGGTTTGGGTAGCAATGAGTTTAATTAGGAGTTAATGGTATGTTACTTTAATTATGAGTTAATGGATTAGGTTAGTTTAATTAGGATAAATGTTTTAATTGGGTTAAATCTACACTTAATGGGTTAGGTTAGTTTAATCCAATTAATTAAATAGTGGGCCCAGAATGACATTTTTGAAAATAAGAGATGAATTAAGGATATAAGAGTAAAATTTATGGGTTTCCTAAAATAGAAAGTTAAATGGGAAGGTAGTTCGTGGACGGACGAATAAGGAAATATGGGAAGGTACTTCGTGGACGGAGGGAGTATTATTTTATAATAAAGTAAATTTCGAGATTAACCACTAATATCAAATAATTAATTACTAAAATATTAATTAATTATATTATTAAATTGTTTTATATGTACTAGATTTAAATATATCAATCATAATCTTATTAATTTGGTCATATATGCATGATATATTATAACAAATTAAGTATATTTTCATTGTTTATATATTACAACTTATATTATATTTAAAATCAAGTAGACATAGTCATATGATCATATAAAACACTTATGTTTTTAAAGCATGATTTAGATTATTATTATCATTATTTTATTATAATTTGTTATATAATTATTTAGATTGATATGCTAGTTTTAGAAAATAATTTAGTAGAATTATATCATAACTATTTAGCTATGTAATAAAAAATATGTCTTGTTCAATCTTTTCAATTATCAATAAACTCATATATTTTGTAATTTGTCACTAATATTTATTAACTATAATTCATAATTTATAAATAAATAAATTTTTTATAATTAAAATTGAATATATATATATATACACGAAAACAACGCTATATACTATTTTTTTCTATTATATACTACAGTATATAACGGTATACTTTGGTATTTGAAAAACTTATACTTTTATTTTACCGAAAAGTTCGGTATGGTATGATACCTTACCAAAAATTTCGGGTATACCTTATAGTTGATATTTTTCAGTATAGTATGTACGGTATACCATTTTTTCGATAAATTTTGATAGCCCTAGTATACACAACATTCTACTTCAATAAAGACAACTCTCAAATGTGTGATATAATAACACTCAAGCTCATACTTTGTATCAATTAGTGTTTCTCAAGAGTTTAAGAATAAATTTTCCTAAAGTGTTAGTGTTGGGAAATATTTATAATGATTTTGATTTAGATTCCATAACCTCCCCTGAAAGATATATTAAGACCAAAACTGAAATATGGTTACTAGTCTTGTTTTGGAATTCACTTGTTAGGGAGTCAGTTTACAAGTACACAATCTGAAGAACTCAAGACTAAAGATCAAGACCAATATTGATGTTCTCTAGAACTCAGTTTATATGCCAAAACTGAAGGACCATGTCACTGAAGATATAGCCTGAAGTTTTGAAGTTGAAGTTGATTGAAACAAGAATCCAACGCCAACTAAAGTCCTGCACTGAAGTTTCAACTGAAGTCAAGCCTACTACTGAGTCTCACGCTACAACGATAGGTTTTACCACTTCTGGAAAAGATCTCAGTTGGTGAAACATATCTTAGTTGCAGACAACAAAAATGGCAAAAAGGACAGCGACTCCAACGGGAAGAATTCAAATGCTGCAAAAGAAGTCTTCTCTCACAACGGATATATTTTTGAGAGAGCTCTATAAATACCCCGATGCTTCAATCACTTCAAACACCGGTTACCAAACATTCAAACGCACAATCGCTCTATCATTCTCTAGCTTTCTTCAACACTCAAGCTATCAGTTCGTAGAACACTCTTGCACTCACAATATACTCTTTAGTGATCATACAATATTGTTCATCTAACCTTAGATTAAGTTCGTAGCTAGAAGTGATCAGACAATATTGTTCATCTAACCTTCAAGGTTGATCACTGTAAGACATATCTCCAATTACTTGGAAACCCTCGACTCACATCGAGACACTTGGACGTAGGAGTTTTTATCTCCAAACCACGCAAATCAATCACTGTGTCTTTACTATTTTACATTCAGTATTTATTCTCTAACCATATATTGCATAAACTGAATATTGATTAAAGTGGAAACTGAAACTTTAACATTAAATTTTCTGACAAACGAGTAAGCTTTTAAACCACCACTTTCGCACGTATACTTAAGATATTAGTCTAGCATTCAAACACTAAGTGTAGACTGAAGGATTGCTATCTAAAGTTAACCACTCTACTGAAGCTACCTCCCTTCAAATTTGAGACTTCACTAAAAGCTTGTCTTAATCTGAAAAGTTTTAAACTGGTGTATCCCCCCCCCCCCCCCCTCCCCCCCTATACACTCAATATACTCGTTACAGGACCAACAGTTAGACTCAACTTGTGCGATGATATTTATGTGTTCGTTTTCTAATGATTCTTCTGATGCAAATTCCTCGATATATCATTTATCATTCTTGTTAGAACCGCTAACGAATATAGTTTCCACCCTAATAAACCTATGGTTTGTGGTGTTGGGCATATTTAGGTCCATAATTTGATAATCACGAGGTAGATGCCATCTGACCTTTTAGAGGAAGGAAATGTTATCCTTTTAATTTCATCTAACGAGTCTTGCCAATTATTTCTCAATTATCCAAATCCGAAAAATAATGTCTCACCATGTCTCACCATGATCAAATGAATTCATGCATGATGATTACCCATATTATTATTTCAATACGTCTTATTCTCGGTATTTAGAGGACATACACATATGAATTGTGTATTATATCATGCACAAATATTCAAATTCTTGGTCAATAGTTAAATGAAACTTAATAACTATCACCATTTTTTTTAATTTTGCAACATAATTTTTTGTTACTAAAAAAAATAAATTCTATTACTAAAAATGTTAGTAATGGATTTGTAACGAATTTATTTGTAGTAATATCGATGGTTGCTAAAAAAATTAACAACGGAATATTTCCATTACTATATAACAATGGAATTGTAACGTAATTTCCGTTTCTAAAATGGTTTCTTGAATTTTAGTAACGGAATTGTAACGAAAAATTCCGTTACTAAATTTTATTAACTGAATATTTCGTCACTAATTTTGTTACTAAAAATTGAACAACAATTACATAATAATTCCTTTGTTAATACGTTAAAATTTAAAAACGAAATTTTTTTCCTTCGGTTACTATAAAATGCGTTTTTTTAGTATGTATCTTCTCGACCACAGCAAGTAGTAAATATCTTACAATTGCAAATAGAAAGCATATGGGGCTCAATAATTGTAGAATGTTTGGATCCACCAATATAGTCACAATTTGCAAAATAAAAACCCCAATATTTCATCATTACACATATCATTGACACCTACAAAGGAAAAAAATATATTACAAAAAATGAACGATAAAAGATACAAAATATTATATTTCAACGGACAAGTATCACATATATTGCATAATTCTAAAACAAATATCACATAGTTCATATTATCATTTATACATAATTTGAGTATTTATTACCCATCTTTTACAACCTAAACATTTTTTATATGTAAAAGAAAATATATATTGTGAGTATTTTTGCACATTGTTAGGTAAAGTCATTGTAGATGTCGATTTAAACGTCATTATTCCTTATTTTAAATTCTTTAAATATTATTAATTATGCTACTAATTATAGAAATCGATAACACTATCAAATTGCACAATCAGATTATGCTAAGTAGGAAAGTTAAAACATAGACACACGCATATGCATATGAATATTTGATGTAAGCAAGATTTAATAGAAATTGTTGTCTCGCCTATATTCATTAAGTTTGAAATTTCCTTTTTGTCCTAAAAAAATCAAATGCGGTTCGTGTCTAGAATTGACACTCAATGATCTATTCATATTATTTGTTATCCTTATATCAACATCTAAGAACAATAATTAAAAAGAATGTGAAAAAGGCAAAAATGAAAAGAAAAAAAAAAGGACCACATTCAATTTAAACATATTAATCATAGAATATAGTATAACTCCATTTTTCAAGCATGACTATTAAATAGACTAACATCAATTTGAAAGGTATAACTTGATATTCTGCATGCTGCAGATACGATACTACTAGTCTTTTTATAAACTTGAATTTTTGAATTAAACTATGTAGTTGTTCTTTAATAGCTGTCTCTTTAAAAGTAAATACAAATATTTGAGTATGAAAACAAAAAAGGGAAATTTTGTGCTTTAAAAAAAAAGACTAACGTCAATTTATAAGGTAAAAATTATTTTATCCTTGGATAATTGGTCATATTAATAGAATTATAGAATATATTAATAAGAGAAATGATATTTTTTAGTGAGACGTAAATAAATATTGATGATTATGCGGTTCACAACACCTATTTGAAATTTCACTATACTTGTTGCATGTTTTTCTCATTTATTATGTGTACTTTACCTTTTGGAGTGCCTTCGATGTGTATTTTCTAAAATAAAAACTACAACACATAAAATAGATTTAAAAAATTATTTTATGCTCGAAAATTACTTTCTAGCTCTCCTTTTATTATAAATAAATTCCATTTTGTTTTTAAATGTGAATTATTATTTTAATATTTATTATAAATTATTCAATTAATATTTTTAAAGTTCGTTTCCGGATCAATGCATATTTAAAAATGGGACGTAGGTAATAATAGTAAATGTTATCATTTTTAATCACGAATTATAATCTATTATTATATAAAAATACAGTTTCTACTACAATAATTTAGCTCCACAATTTTTAGTTGACAGTTAAATTTAAAAAAACGTGTGTAACAAATATTCTTTCTATTCATTATTTTTTGAAGTTTTTTCTGCACTTACACCCTTTAAAAAACGTGTCAAACATATATTTTTTTCATTAATTATTTTTTAAAGTTTTTTTGCTGCAATTACCACCACAATTGACAAAAAACAAATTTTCTGAATGATGAAACAAATATTAGCTATAAAACCACTTATACATTAATTTTATGAAGTAAAATCCAATTATTTATTAAAATTATAGCCGTTTTCTTTTTTAAACTAATAAGATGAAGCATATATTAGCTATAAATATGCTTATTCAATAATTGCTAGGGGTACACCCAATTGATGAATCAATTCTTATCCACTTCGACAATTTGGTACAATCCATCATTGGATATTAAAATAATTTCTTTATCCGTCCACTTAAAATTTACACATTTGAGTTCGACACATATTTTAATGAATGATTTAAACGTGTTGGAAGTGAAATAAGAGCCCTCAATATTTATTAATTAAATATGTGTATGTGAGTAAAAGAAAAGTTAATGGTTGATTCATAAATAAATTAAATATGTTATGAGTGGAACGAGGGTCGCACATTATTTTATAATTAAATATGTAATGTGAATGATTATAAAGTTAATATGAGTCCAACAATACGAGTATAATTATTAAAAATAAAAGTGCAAATTTTTCGTGGACAAAATAAAGTAGATAAATTTGAGTTTTTCGTCGACGGATGAAGTATATTATAGTTATATAGTTTAATACTTACAATGTAATTATTGTTACTAAATCGGTTGTTATTAATATTCAAATTAAGTAATAGTCATTTCATATACTAATTATGTATTCTTATTATTGGGTCGTCAATAAAGAATTTGTTATTTCACTTATTGAACATGTTCACACAAAATGCTAAATAATTTAAAAGTCATATCCATTATATTTGATGTTTCCTTCTCGATCAAAATTATATATTTTAAATATGTAATAATTCTCTCACAATACACTTTTTAATGAATATACCGAATATTAATTATTCATTAATTTTCCGTGCATCGCACGGGCCAACGTACTAGTAATGGGGTAAAAAAGACAGCTTCCACAAAATAATCATGGAATGGTCCTTATTGATCCGGGAACTTAAATATGCATGTATTCTTCCATTTTATTTTATTATATTTTTTTAAAGATAGAACAGAACGTGCATTATTTCCTATAATAATTGAACTATTGGGACGAAAAACAGAAAAACAAAATAAAAGAAAAGAAAAGGGTAGTTAATTTGTGGAAATTCTGAAACTACACTTTTAATTTCTTTTCTTTTTCTTTTTACGGTTAATAATCTCAATTTGTTCATGATTTTTTTTTATTAAAGATGCTGCTATATATCACACACACACATATATATATTATATGTACATCTTAATTTCTATCAAGCATTTAATATACTAAATATATTTAAAATTCAAAATTTAATATTGAGTTTAAATTTAAACATATATGACGTGGTTAAAAAAAATCTTCGAGTATGAATTTCTAGGGGGTTAGAATTTGACATTGTGATTTAATTTGGACTTTCCCAGTTCTTACCCAAGTCATGGCGGGATTCAGGATCCCGAGTTATGAATTTTTCTACAGGATCAGAATCAGAACTAGGATTATAATTTTGAAAAATTTCGGGACTCAGGAATTCCGAATTCCGATCATGACTCTCGATTTTTTGAATTATTTTTATAAATTCGGGACATTTTGTCATGTTCGAATTTTTTTTGTCTCATTCGGGACTATTCGAGACATTTTTATTTAAATTCGGAATTGGAATTGGAACTTAAATTTTCTTAATTTCGGGACCGAGGACTCCCAAAATTCCGATCGAGATCAAGATCGGAAACCACAAAATTGAAAAATTTGGAGAACTGCAAGACGAGTACCTGGTCCCATCCTGATTCTCGCCGTATACTGTTTTCTTAAATATATGAAATCAAAATTTGGCAACAGTTTTGTACAGGGGCTACTCATTAACTGGCTAAGTACTGGTTTTAAACTAAATATAAAGTTGTTCTCTGTTCAAATTTAATTGAACAATAATAATTCATTTTGTCAGAGAACCACACTTTCCACACAACTATTGTAACGGCTTAAACGTGTGATTTTGATTGATTATTATGTATTAGGAAAAAGGGCTATATATGCTAAATACCCTCTTTCCTAACATTTACAAGTAAAATGTCCATATTGTAAAAATTATACTAAATATACCCTAAATTACTAAAATGACCCTAAACCTCTCGCATGCAAAACAATTCCCTCCCTCCGCGTCAGCCGCTGCCATAGCGCAGAGGTTGTCGGCCCACCTATTGATGTAGTTGTCGCCCCCTAGTCAAAAAGGCACTGAGTTTTAGAAGGAAAAAGAGAAGAGAGTGGGAATATAAAAGAGAAGGGAGCGGGTTTTCATTTTAGAAGGAGAAGGTGAGAGAGAGGGAATCGTTTCATATATTTCCGCCGGGTAAAGAATTTTTTTTGCTTCCTATCTCTATCTCTGCCATATTTAATCTAATTAGTTGTAATTTAGTATTAATCAAGCAAGAGATATTCAATCTATTATTTTTTAATCCATTCTTTCTTGCCATATTTACTTTCTGTCATATTTAATCCATTATTCTTTCTTGCCATATTTAATCCATTGTTCTCATTTTTAATTTTTGTCATATTTAATTTCTTGCCATAATATTTCAATCCATTCAATCCATTGTTTCGAAATTTATAATTATTTTGTAGAGATATTAATGACACTCCAGATTTATTATGATTTTGTGAAGATATTGCAATTCTTTTGATATTGCAGTTTGCCGGATTTTGAAGGGTTAATTTTTTCGGGTTTTCAAGCGAGAGGAAGGTGTTCGAACAATAAAAATTGTTCAAATCGACTGAGGTTTGCAAAATTTATAATTATTATTGTAAAACATTTAAATTTCATTTTTATTGTTTTAAATCTTGAATTTGATTTAATTATTTAGGTCGGAGAAGCGGGGGAGCAACGAATTTCTTTTTTCTTTACTTCACGGCGAAAACAATGGCACAAGAGGTATTTTTTTTTAAATTATGATTTATATGTGATTTTAAATTTCAAATGTTACAAGATGATCTACAATTATGATTTATTGTTATTAGTATATTTCATTATTTGTCTGATATATTTCAATCTATTGTTCCCCTAATTTTTTGAACAAATACATGCTGGAATTATTTACTTATTTAATTTAATTCGTGTAAATAGTGTTATTTACTTATTTAATTATTATTTGTATGTGATCTATGTAAATAGTGTTAATTTGTTAATTATTATTTGTATGCGATCTATGTAAATAGTGTTATTTACTTATTTTGTTTAATTCGTGTTTATAATAACTATGATCTATGTATGTGATCTATGATTAGTATATAATATTTATATTTATAATCATAGGTGCTACAATTTTT
>JAPKLX010000011.1:2667344-2687392 GCA_026898415.1 Leonotis leonurus
ATAGGAGATTGCGGCCATGCCCGCCATGAACCAGACGGAGCATCATCCTCATTCACAGGAGCTGGTATAGGAGCTTGCGGCCATGCCCGCCATGTACCAGACGGAACTTCTTCGATATTAATGTCACCAAACCAACCAGACGGAACATCATCTTCATTTTGAGTACTATAGTGTTGCGTATCATAGGCCAAAGTCCCCATGAAATCCGAACCTCGACTCGAGGATCCCACATCATGTGTCTGGTTAATAATATCCACATACACCACTGGACTCCACTCATCGCGAATCAAAAGATTGAAAGAATCATCATTACAAATGCGACGTTTACTACCATCATACGAAGATATGCGGTAAATCTCAAAATTTGTACTCAACCCAATATCATGCAGCATATGTCGTATATTGTACCTCAAATCTTCAATCCGAGCAGGGTCTATGGTAACAGGAGTGGACCATTCGTTACCGCCAACGTACACATTATCTTCCCAAACCCCATTGTACCTTACGTTTATATACTTCCATCCGTCCATCTGAAAAATAAATTACATATTTGGAATCAGAATATAATCAAAATGCTAAAATATAAAAACCCGGTCGTACTATTTATCACGAAACTTAAAACCCGGTCGTGAATAGTTAAATCCAGCCACACCACGACCGGGTTTTTGATTTTCACGACCGGATTTTATGTTTGTTTTTTCCCGTCAACTTCTTATGTTAAGTACTTGCTATATCATGAAAATCCTGTCGTCACACTTTGTATAAATGATGAAATCCGGACGTTTGAATGTAAACAGGTCGTATTTGCATAAATAACGACAGGGTTTTTAGAAAAATGCATGTTTTCGCGACAGGGTTTTAGCTCATCAAACTCATAACACATTATTCTTTCAAACTACGGGTTTAAATTTAACTTTACCTTTTTGGTTTACCCAAATCAACACGCGACGTTTTCTCCTTCTCTTCTTTTCTCCTTTTCTCCTCTTCTTCACTCTTCTTTTATCTCCCCCTCTCTCTCTTCTTTTCTCTACGGGTTTAAAAATATATGTAGATGTTGATCACACAATTTTATAAAATAAAATAAGATTCATGAAAAAAAACCCCTCTCTCTCTTCTTTTCTCTACGGGTTTAAAAATATATGTAGATGTTGATCACACAATTTTATAAAATAAAATAAGATTTCTGAAAAAAAAAGTTATACTCTATAATATTCTTTTTAAATAGTGAATGGATCTCTCTATGTAACGCCAATCACGAACAAATAATTATTAAAGCATGTACTGTACATGCACGAATTTAACAAAGAATATTATATTGCCTAATATATTGTTTTAATCTATATAATATTAAAGCATGTATATCTATCCTATATATTAGGCAATATTATATACGTTAGATTTAGATCTTTAATTATTTTTGCAAATGTACTGTAACATTGCGAAATGTGTCTAACACTATTATTAATTATTACAAAATTTCAACACATTTAATATATTATTTTTGCAAATGTACTGTAACAAAATTTCTCATTTAAAATACAATTCACAATGATTAAATCAAATAATTAGCCAATCATTACATTGATTTCAACACATTTAATATATTACAAAAGGTGATTAAGGGTAATTTAGGGACTTCACTATAAATTTGGGCACTTTTCATACAAAACTTACAAAGTGGGCAATTTTGATTTTTAGTTAGGAAAGTGGGCATTTTCCACCATTCTCCCTAGGAAAAAATATACTACATTTTTTCGTGAAACTGGTTTAACAATAAACTCATGCGCTAACACATGTGGTTGACTAGGGTCTATAATGTTTCAATTTGAAAACAAAATGTACTTCTTTTTCTCTCCTTTGAATATATATATATATATTTCCTTTTTAATGATGTGTGGCATGAATATATAACACAAACACACTAAGCCTCTACTAATAACTCACTTATAATATGATGGATGAAACAACGTAAAAAGTGTAGTTAAAAATAAGTTAATTAACAGTTCAGTTAGCACAAGGGAGGTACAAAAGTTAAAGCTGTGAATTATTGATGAAGGTAAAGTTAAGTACATGAAAATGTTCATATTGATTGCCACGCGTTCGTACGTATTTTCACTCATAATAGGATTAGGACATACACAAACAAAAACACACACGTACAGTCACCGAGAGAGAGAGAGAGAGAGAGGGAGGGAGGGAGGGAAGGAGGTGCTGACTTTTTGCAACCAAAAGAGTAAATGCAGTTTGCTGTCCGGTTTTGACTCTTTTGATGATGAAGAGAGTAAGTATCATCATATCCCATTAATATAACCCTTTCTATACTTCATTCTCACCCTAACCAACAATAACACAATCTCTATATATTCCCCCTTACACCCTTCCCTACCCCCTTCAGTTGCACTTCTCCTCTCTCTCTCTCTCTCATTCCAAACCATTAATGAAACACAAGTCCTACTCCTAACCATCTTGAGAAAAAACAAGAAAAAAAGTGATCTTTTGTTGAAGAGTTCGGAAATAATCTCACATATGGGAAGACCACCTTGCTGTGACAAAATTGGGGTGAAGAAAGGGCCATGGACTCCCGAAGAAGACATCTCCCTCGTTTCTTACATTCAAGAACATGGCCCTGGTAATTGGAGAGCTGTCCCTTCTAACACAGGCAAGTCTAATTTTATATATCAAATTATCATTACTCTTAATTAATCTCACCCTCACCCTCTCTTTTTTTTTTCAATTTTTTTCATAGGTTTTGTGTTAGTTGTGATCATTAATACCCTCTGTAATAAATATTATACAACAGTAACAGCAGCAGCAGCAGTGCTTTTCTTTAAAAGAAATGTGATTTTATCTCATATCTGCATCTCTCTCTAGGTTTGCTCCGGTGCAGCAAGAGTTGCCGTCTCCGGTGGACTAACTACCTCCGGCCGGGAATCAAACGTGGCAATTTCTCCGATCACGAGGAGAAGATGATCATCCACCTCCAAGCACTTCTCGGAAACCGGTCCGTACACACACAGCACATACTAGCTAATGAATATTCACCTAGGGTTTGTTACTTTAAAAAAAAAATTAAAAAATTGCAGATGGGCAGCGATAGCGTCGTACCTGCCGCAGAGAACTGACAACGACATCAAGAACTACTGGAACACGCACTTGAGGAAGAAGCTGGGGAAGATCCAAGGGCACGATTGTCATTTCAAGGATGAAACCGATGGCGGCGCCGGCGGCACTGCGGATTCCGACCAACTCTCAAAGGGGAAATGGGAGAGAAGGCTCCAGACCGACGTTCACATGGTGAAACAAGCCTTGTCCGAGGCTCTCTCCCTCGACAAATCCGACGGAAACGCTTCGACTTCTCCAACCATTAACCCAGATATTAACAAGAACCCGGTTCAGACAACCACCACGTACGCTTCTAGTGCAGAGAACATAGCTCTCTTGCTCCAAAATTGGATGACGAAATCCCCAAAATCCGAGAGCAGTGATCTGAGCAATAACAGCAACCGTTCGATTGGGCTGAGCTGGAGCCCCAGCTTGGGATTCCATTCTTCGAATTCGGAGATTTCTGTGGAGGATAATCAAGCTGTGAATGAAAAGGAGGGGAAGCCTAATTTGGAGACAGAAATGCCCTTGAGCTTGCTGGAGACGTGGCTTTTTGATGACGCGGGTACGCAGGGGCAGGATGGGGATTTCATGGCCATGACCGCCTTGGAGGGAAATACTGCTGATTTGTTCTGAAGAAAAAATGCACCTTTAATTCTTCAGAACAAGTTAGCAGTTTTTAAAGGATGTTTTATCTTTCTTTCTCGTCTTATTATTATTATTATATTTGCGATATATAATTAAGGTTTCAGCTCTTTGATATGTTTGGAAAGGAGAAGAGGTCAAAAAGTGTAAATTACTTAGTAGTTATAGAGTAGTAGCTACTAGCTATACAGCTCTATGTATTAATAAGCTTATCTTTGTACACTGTGCAACATATAGTGTACATTCCTGAGAGAAATGAGAATTAGGGTTTGACTTTTTATATATGCTTTGGAAATCAAGTAGCCACTAATTTGTCCTGTGTTTGGGAGCATGGATTGGCTTCGGATGTTCTTGAAAAACTTAATCTGGAATTACTTATACTCCTTTTCATAAAGATTCTAATCAAAGCCCCAAATCCCAATACCCAACTCAATTCTTCTCTTTATTATTTTATACTTAGATTTTATTTTATTGTTTTTGGTTTTATATCGATGCCTATGTTTATTATTAATTGATAACATAACATGATCCTCGTTATTGGACATGTCACACACATGTATCTCCAAAAAAATTGTGACTAGCTCCAAAATATGGCATCACTCTTTTTTTTTTTTTTCGCTTTATTTATCACCGTCATTACTTATCTTCTCGTATACGTGGATGATTTTATTTTGACTGGAAATGATAATGCTTGTATTGCCCATCTTATTGAGCAGTTAGCCAAACGGTTTTCTATTAAAATAAAAGAGTTGAGGTCCTTATCTTATTCCCCAATTGCTCTAATGTGTCAAAATTTATAGCGAAGTCCTTCCTTAGTCTTTACCACTTGCTCAAGCACCTGCTCTCGTTTCGTTCCTTATGAGTTGGTATGCAGAAATTAGACTTTGTCCCCTCAAAAAAATTGTTTCATAACCCATTTAGTGAAGAAAATTGACAAATACGATATGTAGATATTATAAATAAAACTCATATAGCAACGCTCTTCAAGCTTTTAAGAAACTTTCAGTTTAATTTAAAGCATCTGACCTAATAATATTGAAACAAAATTCTCTTCTAAAATACTACTGATCTGATTTTCATTTCAAATATAGTTAATAGCTTGAATTTTGTAGTAATTCTAATTAATATTCTCATTATATGATTTTTTTTCTCTTTCCCTTTCTATCTTTTTTTTTCATCAATCATGTTCTTCAAGAAAAACGCCATCAACGTATTCTCAAATTGGCTTTAACTTTTAGTATTAATTTTTCGTTTAAGTGGGTGTGGAAATAGCAGAAAATCCCGATAAAAGTGAATAAAGCAATTTGCATGATGGATTTTACACGATTATTTGTTAGTTAATTGAGCCATTCATATATGCAGGTATGTAAAATAATTGTTGAAAACCATATTTAAACAATAAATTAATAAACATGAATATATAAAATTTGAATATAAGATATTATGGTAAGTTACATATGATATACTATTATTCTATTGATAATTAAGTACACATATATATATATAGCCATATAGTACACGTATCAAAATTGAATGAGTACTAAGTAGCAAAAGTTGATAAATAAAATCCTATTGGCTCCATCAATATTGAATTCGGAAGGTTCTAGATTTGTTATCATGCTGTATTTTCTTTCAAGCAAAATACTAATAATTAATTATGTTAGATTGAATTAATTCAAATAAGTTAGCTAGCGTATATTAATTAAGTACGTACCAGATGGGATACGACGACTATAGTCATATTTCATTTCATACAGATTATTAATTTAATTAAAGAGTAAGAATTTTTCTGTCTCCAGCCACATATGATATATCAAATATTTCTGTAAAGGCAGGCATAAAGTATGCTCATGAATAACAACATAATCATCAAATAAAAATTCATGGCCATTCCTTTTGTTTTCGAATTAAGTAGCAGAAATAACTTATTTCAGACCTGCATGAAAGGGAAAACACTGCCACACAACATCACCTATATATATATATATATTAAAACATATTTTGCTTTCTTCTATTTTATTTTCACAATCTTTAATTAATCACATATCATCTCATTTCATTTTATGTGTACAAAATAATATATATCGTCGGACATCAATCCATGATGTTGAACAAATTAAAGAACAGGACGTCAATCGTTTAATAAAATAAGTAATTTAGCATTGAATAATATAATTTCATGTTAATTAAAGCTTGTGTTATTTATTTTTATATTGGTAATTACATTAAATTATAAATATCTTTTTACGAAACAATCCGAACCCGAGACCTTTCACTTCGGCATTAATATCATTGTTGTAACGGAATAGGATAATTGAGTGATCGAAACAAACAGAAACGTAAAGAGACACAGATTTACGTGATTCACCAACGTTGTGTTGGCTACGTCCACGGGCAGAAAAGGAGAACAAATTTTATTATGATAGTGACGGCTACAGATACAGAATACGTACCCTAGCTACTTCTATATAAATAGAGTACATCAGATGAGTTGGGCCCAATAACACAAGTCAGACCCAACATAACAATAATGTATACCGTCGGGGCGGGGGGGACTCCGCCCCCCCGGACCCCCAGGCAAGAGGGCGCGTCGCCCCCCTTGACCCCCCGACTCGCTGACCTCCGTTTGCGTAGCGGCAAACCAGATTCAAGGCATACTAACAATCATTTAGTTAGAAGAACATACATAGTAATTAATTTGTGTATTTAAAAAAAATTGAATTATGTTAAATTTAAATTACAAATCAGTGTCACGGCAGACTCGAACCAGAACACTTATTACTTTGGACACTAACCTCATATCACTAGGCTAACACATGCATACCATAATTCATATATATATTCTTAATTTCTTAAAATTTAATTATATTAAATTCAAATTACAAAGTCGCATTACGGAATACTCAGAATTCTAAATCTATTCCTTCAAACATTAACCTCTTATCACTATCTAAACACAAACACGTTATAACCCATATGTTTTGGTAAAAAGTAAATGTCACATGTATAAAAGACTAAATTACATGTATTGGTTGTATATGTGATACACAAGACAAGATATAAATCCAAAGAAACATGGATAACTTTTCTTTCCATATACCACAAAAGTCATGCTTGATAAGTTGTGATATGCAGCTTAAAATAAGGAAGAAGCTACACTCTTTAGTTCAAACATCATTTATGATTATATGCATATTCTAGGTATGAATGGGATGAAGCTGGCTGCCTCTATCCACCCATAAATTCATTTCACCGACACTAATTTTCCTTCTAGATATTCTAACAACTTTTACAATTATATTAAAATGTTTCCTATTACTATTGAGTAACCAATATCCAAATAAGCCACTGACTTTAAGTTTAGTTATGTCTCACTTTAATTTCTCACATTTTCTTTTCAATTAAGTATATTATTATAATAAAATGTGATAATTGAAATGAGATAAAAAGAGTAATATATACTCCCTCAGATCCTTGGTATTAGCTTGTTTTATTAATAAGATCCAAGTTAAATGTTCTAAATTTAAAAGCAATATATATTTTTCACTGAAATTACAAATTTCACACAATGCATTTGCAAATTATGATTAAACTTCATGTTTACGAAAAACGGAGTCTTTCACTATTATTCTTACTGTTCCTGTTATTTACAGCCAACAATATTGATATATCAAAGAAAATAGTGATCAATAAATTGCATTACTCAAATATAAATATAAAAAGGAGAGTAAATTTATTTTTATCCAATTTCACAAATATAATAGCTTAAACTTATTTAATTGGATTAATCGATCTATAATCTAAAGTATAGCCTCAAAGATTTTTACACAAATTAAATAGAAAGATACTCATTTTCTTCTCTCACTGGACCCTATAAAATTTATAATGTTTGTGGGTCGAATTAAACCGAAGAAATAAAAGCCCATTCATTTTTTAAGGGTTTTATGTTATTGCCAAACGGTTCATCCTTGCTAGTGGGATATGGGCCAACTAAGCCCAATAATTTGACATAATTTTTCTGAATTAATTTTTTTTCAAAGTCAAGAGAATTTATGATGATTACAACATACAAGTATTGGTGGAAATAGAGTGTGCAAACTCAAATTTAGCAAGTTGACATGATTCTTGATTGAACTCAAAACTCTCTCTCTCTCAATCTCTTGCGTGTAAGAGGGTAAGTTTTACAGATGTTGCATTGATTATAGGATGATAAAACTGAAAGAGATGCTGCTATTAAGACAGAAGAAGTATATTCTATGTGAAATAGAAATGATAAATATTTGAGCTATATGAATAGCATGAAACAATGGTATCAAAACAAACCTACACTGCAACACTAAGAGGCAGAGTTTGTGCATGAAGATAGGCTTCAAGCCTCCTTTCACACACATCAGGCTCTGTTATGAATAGGATCCGATCCTCCTTTCACACTTCTCTTTTCTGATTCATTGGGATCCAAAGTCATTGCAGGTGAAGGTGCAATTTCGAATGACTTGTCCTCTCGAGGACTTATGGGAACAAGGTTAATGTGTCTGGATGCAGAGATAGTGTATGGGTGGATGGAAAGCAACCTGATGCAGATGAAGACAAGAACTAAGATCCTGTAAGCCGAGCAGCACATTTTTGCAGCAGAAATAAACAGTAAGTTTGTTACTGTAAGGATATGATGAGAGAATGAATGTGATTCTTTGTCCGGAAATGAGGCCTGTATGTGAGCTTAAATGTTTCAATGCCTTATTCGTACTTGCTATGTGTTGGGGGATATGATTAAAGCATATTAAAGTAGAAAAAGGGGACAAATAAGAAGATCTAGAGAAGCCAGATTCACCCCAATCATAAGCAATGATAGTAAGGCTGTTTTAGAAGGAAGATTTTGACTGGTTGGAACACAAAGTTTAGTAGGAAAAAGCATCAACATTGGGAAGCTAACAATCTTTACCGTTAACATCCTATTCCTTTCATTCTTCTTTAGAACATCATTCAAATAAAACCCACTTAAGCACGTGGATCACTTAATCTATGCCACATCAACTTAACTTAGTATATGTTTTTTAGCAATATTATAGTTATAAAGATTCTTAATTTTTTGGTAGAACACTAAAAATTAAGGGTTTTTATCGCGATCATATATATATGGTTAAAAATATACTTATGTATGAAAAAATATTTTTAATCACACGTCATCAAATGTGAATATGTGTGAGAAAAGAAACGACCTCCAAACAAAGAAATGATCACGACGTCATCAAATTCGATATGCACGTCTCCAAAAAATTGAGAAATTATAGAAAAAATATGCTAAGAAACAAATAGTTGTACTGAAGTTTATTGACATAATTTTATAGTCATGATAAAAGAAGATCATATATTTATTTAAGAATAACCCAAAGAATCTAGTGTGTCTGAATAGGCTTAAAAATCATTTCCAAGACACTACTCAATATGGGTTCTTTTTAAAATTTTAGACAAGAATATTATAATTAAGCATGGTTTTGTTTGATACATTAAATTCAAAGACCTCGACAAGATAGATTCAGATTTAACCTTAAACATTTACTATTCTAGTGAATCACACACTTAAAAAGATATACTAACTCATAAAAAATTGAAAGATTTAATTATGTGTAGTTGCTCCATGTACGTCACTTTCAAAAATAGTGGCTTGCATAGCAGAATAGAGGGAAAAAGAAAGGCAGCCAAATTAAGTTGAGAACGGTTGAGTTGCAAAAAAGCTAGATAAAGTGGAATAATATTAATTAGGACAACTTACAAAGACAATCACCCTCACAAAATTACCCAAGGTATATTTTGCTCTTTTTTCCTTTGGAAAACTCTACGTACCGTTATAATTCCAAATTCCTTCCTCAATAAGTAATTAATGGATTTCCTTTATGCTTTTATTCACTTCAATATTCTTACACGAATCCCTACATTCAAACTTCTAACAGTCCATATATATACACTTGTATTTCTTTCTCTTTCTTTGAATCTGTTTCTTTAGGCTGAGTTTGGTAGAAGAGATGAAGGTAGAGATAAATTATCTACCTTCATTTCATGTTTGGTAGCAAAAAATTAGATAAATAAAGGCCCGATATTAAAAACCCAGCCCGGTGCTATTTTCCTGTAGAAGTGCTATTATTAATCCTTCCACATTGGTGTTATTATTTATCTTTTTGTAATAGTAATGAATATAACTTTGGGATCTACAATCTACAATTCTTCTTCTTTCCCTCTTCTTCTTCCCGTCGACAAAAAAAATGAAAACCACAACCCCCACATCTCTCGCACAATCTCCAGTCTTCATTCCATTTTTTGTCCACCATTCTCCATCACCCTTCTCCTTCTTCTTCTTCCAGAAATCAATTCTTCTTCTTCTAGCATTATTCTCCACCATCCTTCACCTTCTTCTCGTCCACAAGAACATAAAACCCAAGCTAATATCTATCGCGCAGCTAGCACAGAGCCCAGATCCAAAAATTTGCAGAGATATTTATAGTAAGATATTTCGTTTTTCATATTTTTTAGGGTTTTTGATATTTGATTTTTGGTTGAATCTGGATTCAAACTGTCCTAAGGTTTTAAATTGACATTATTATGTATGTTGGTTTTAACAAAGATTACTTTTTTCCACACACAGAAAAGGCAGAAAAGGCGACACAAAGAAAAGACTTCAATACTTCTTGCAACTTGGAGATATAAAACCTGGAGAGATATTTGAGGTGAGAAACTTCGTTTTTTTTAATGTTCTTCATTAGGGTTTCATAAATTTAGGTGTAGGGTTTCATAAATTTCGTGGTCAATTCTTCAAATCTTCATATGTTTGTGTTATAGGGTTTTTGTTCTACGAGCAATTTGGTTGTAAAGTAAAAATTGAAGCTTTCAAAGGTACGCAATTGACAATTTGTATCCACACATGTCATTCTCGTTGTTGGTTGGAATCTTTTTATGCATTTCGGCAGTTTAAGTATGTAAAATATTAGTTATGTGTTGATGTATGAGAAATGTGCATGTATTTTTGAATTTGCCCGTTTTATTGATTGAATGTAGGAGAAAACTGCATGTTAACCTTCTCCGTTGTTGATTGCAAACAAACAGCATACTTGTGGTTGTGGGATAATATGTATTTTGCAATTACATCTCTATTTGTGTGGGCTGATTTTTATATTTCTGAAATGTGGCTAATAGTTGTTTCATAGTGTACTGGTTGATGGGTTTGTTTCAGAGTGTGTTGGTTGATGGTTGATGGTTGTCCTAGAGTGTGTTGGTTGATAGTTGTTTCTGATTTGTTTCAAAGTGTGATGGCTGATAGTTGTTCATATTTTAAAGAGTCCACTGGTTGATGGATTTCATTGCAATTCTTATCTTGAAATAAATATGATTGTGATGTTTAGAGATGAATTATCATGGCTGGTATTTTATGGATTATGGCAGAGCATGATGGTTCATGTGTATTATGTTGATAAATGTTTGGGATAAGATAATTAGTACTCCCTCCGTCCCAATAATGTAGGCCACTTTCATTTGGGCACGGAGACCAATATTTTTTGTTTGGTAGTGTTTAAGTGTATTTAAGTATTGTAGTGTTAGAGTAATTTATGGATTAATGATTTGAAAGATCTTTAAGTGATTAATTTATTTTATTTTAATTTTATCATTTTAATTTTAATGAGATTAATTAATTTAATTTTAATAAATCTGGAATTTAAATTAAGTTACATAAATTTTCAGAAATTAAATCAAATTAAATCTGTAACATTACGTAAACATAAAATGAGAGATCCAATTTAGCTTTTCAAACTTACAAAATTTAAAGTTACAGAAATGTTGAAATTTACAAAAAGGAAAAGATATAAACATTGATGCTTTATTTAAATTAACGAAAAGTAGAACAAATTACTGTACTACAAAAAGTGGCGCCACTTTTCTTGGAGATTTACAGTACCACAAAAAGGTTTAAATATCAACTTTCCCACTACTTTTAACTACAAATAGCAACACTTATCTCACTAAACATTCATTACAAACTATTCAAAATGGGGAAAGTTAAGGATTTATCTACAGAAACAAAAAACAGCATACTTCAATTTCTTCTCCTCAATTCCACCAATGGCAAGCCTAACTATGGGAGCATGAAACAAGCCATGGAGATGTACAGCTGCAGCAGAAGGACAGTCACAAGGTTGTGGGGAGCTGCCAAGAAAAAGAAATGTAGAGGTGAAATGGTAAGTACACAAATCAGAAAATATAGTGAAAGAAAGAAGAGAGTTCATATTGATTTGGAGCTCATTCAAAGCTTGGATTTGTTCAAGAGGTCTACCATACGAAAGCTAGCACGTGGGATAAATCAAAGTAAGAGCACAGTTTGGAGGTGGGTTAGGGGCGGACTGATCAAATCTCACACTAATGCTATAAAACCTGACCTCACAGCTCCAAATAAGCTTTTGAGGTTATGTTTTTCATTAGAAGCATTACATTTTGATGTTGTACTAAACATATTGAAATTTAAGAGCATGCATAATACCATACACATTGATGAGAAGTGGTTTTTCATCTCAAAGCAGTCCCATAGGTTCTACCTCACACCCGAGGAGGCCGAACCTCATAGGTCATGCAAGAGTAAAAAATTCATCACGAAGGTGATGTTTATGTGCGCAGTGTGCAGGCCTGCATTTGATGCTAATGGGAGTGTTACTTTTGATGGGAAGATAGGCATATTTCCCTTTGTAGAACAAGTTCCAGCAAAGAGATCCTCTAAAAACAGGCCTAAAGGCACATTAGAGACTAAGCCTATCCAGTCAATCACTAAGGAAGTAATCAAACAGTGTTTGATTGAACAGGTATGGAAAACTAAAGGCAAATGTGTAGTCTGCAGTTGTTTAAATAATGTGTAATCTGCTTTTAGTGTAGTGTAATCTGCATTTAATGTAATCTGCTTTTAGGGTAGTGTAATATGCATTTAATGTTTTGTGTAATCTGTTTTTTAGGGTAGTGTAATCTGCATTTAATGTTTCAGAGACTTTAGTTTAACTTTACTTTAATGTTTTCAACTACTAAACACATTAAAGGTGTTGCATTTAATGGTTTCAACAGCTATACAGTTTGACATCATTTTAATGGCTTATTAATTCATGTGTTGACAGATTATTCCTGCAATAATGGCCAAGTGGCCACCAAATGCTTCTAAGGTTATTTTCATACAACAGGACAACGCCAAACCACACATTAAGGATTCGGATCCAGATTTTAGGGCAGCAGCAAGTTCTAATGGTTTTAACATCAGATTAGTGCACCAACCACCCAATTCACCTGACACTAATGTCAATGATTTGGGTTGGTTTAGAGCGATACAAAGCATTCAAACTGAAACTTCAAGTTACAATGTATCAGAACTTGTACAAGCAGTGATATCATCATTCGAAAGCTTATCACCACACACTTTGAACAAGGTTTTCCTAAGCCTCCAAGGTTGTATGGTGGAAATCTTAAAGGTGAAAGGGCAGAATTCATATAAAATTCCACATATGAAGAAGGATGCTTTAATGAGAGATGGACTGCTACCTACTGATTTAGTGGTTTCAACACAACTTGTTGGATAATGGAAGGATTCAAGGTGTGGAGCAACTTATGGAACAACTAGGGATGACAGTTAGCATCAACTAGGGATGACAATTAGACAGTTTTTTGGACAGTTTTTTGGACAATTTTTTGGACAGTTTTTTTGGACAGTTTTTGGGACAGTTTTTGGGACAGTTATATGGATGTTTTTGTATACATATGTGTAGGTTATGATGTCTTATTGAATTAAGACTCAATGTTATGCACATATGTAGTTTGTTATTGCCTTTAGTTAGTGAATGAACAGAGCATGCTCAACATTCACACTATACATCACACACTGCCTAGCACAATTCACACACTGCACATCACAATTCATACACTGCACAGCACCATTCACACACTGCACATCACTATTCAGAAGGCACATCACCACTTCCGAGCACAATTCACACAATGCACATCACAATTCATACACTGCACAACACCATTCACACACTGCACATCACTATTCAGAAGGCACATCACCACTACTCATCAAATGCACAAGGCACAGCAACACATATGATTTCAGTATGCACAACATATTAACAATACACAACACATATGATTTCAGTAAAATGTGAGAAAAATTTTATCATTTCAGTAACAACCCAAGGTCAACCAAACCATACTGTGCTCATACTTAAGTAATCACAACCAATAAACACATCAAGGCTTAAAGGAAAGATCTCACCAAACTGCATGAAGAATGCAGCAACATCAACATCACGAAATTTACCCAGAAACTCATCTCTGCCATCGAGCTCATCTACCTTGGATTCTTGATACCACATACCGCTCAAAACATGAGCTTTGAGCTTCGGTTTCAGATCTGCTCAGACTCCAGCCATTCACCTTCTTCACAGCAGCGCACTCTCCTCCGCCAGAAAATAAATTTACAGGGTGTGGATCTGTAAATTTACAGTCGGCACTTCACAAGGTTTGCATCCATTCAGACATGCGAGACCTTTTCTTCGAAGGGGTGTGGGGTAGCGAGAGGGAGAGAAGAGTTTCTTTCACAATGGGCTTCGAAGGTTGAATGGGAGATTTTGCCTCGCCATCGAGGAGATCGAGGCTGCAGTCCCCCAAAACCATCTCTTCCTTAGGAGTTATCATCATTGCAGCCATGGGCGTCGAAGGATTTTGGTTTTCAGAGAGGGCGACGGCTAGGGTTTCACAGAGAGAAGATGGGATACGAAAGGGTGGAGAGAGATGAAGTATCTAGAAATGAGAGTGAAATGAGAGAACCGAATATGGTTTGGGGGTGGGGGATAATTTAATTAGGTAAAATAAGAATGTTAATTAAAAGGGGTTAAGTAAAGTAATTAAAGAGTAAAACTTTCCTAAAATAGAAACCGGCCTAATTTGGTGGGACGTCCCAAAGAGGAAACGTGGCCTACTTTAGCGGGACGGAGGGAGTATTTAGTAATCCCTTTATGAAGCTCATTGAAGATCTTAAATGAGTAGCCTTGTTATATGGTTGTGATCTGATTAAATGTTTGCAATTAGTACTCTATTGTGGTTATTATGTTTATGATAATATAGTGTTTTTTATAATGTACTCTTTTAAACTGCAGCGGCCAGACTTTGATATCTTCTCAATTGAACTGATACAATGACATACAACACCGCTGAATCTTTAGAACTTTACATGTGTATCGAAGATATTTACCAAGAAACATTGACACAAATTCTCCTTTTAGTCACCGTACTACTTTTATGTGGAACACCGAACAAAAAACGTAGGTTGAATTATACATCTTACAGTATGATTTCTAAGATTCCAGACCAAGTTAGACTTTTGAACAGAATAACTAAACTTAGTGACACAGACTGCATTGTAAATCTACGTATGGATTGTAGCACATTTGGTAAACTTTGCATATTGTTAAGAGAATTTGGTTGTGTTAGTGATGGTAAATATGTAGGTGTGGAGGAACAAATCGTAATGTTTTTATCTATTCTAGCCCATCATAAAAAGAACAAAATTATTGGTTTCGATTTTGGTCGATCTGGACAAACAGTTTCACACTATGTCCATCAAGTTTTAAAAGCCATTTTAAAACTACACACACATGCATTTGTTAAGCCCAAACCAGTATCTGAAGATACCAATGACAGCCGCTGGAAGTGGTTTAAGGTATTAACCTTCCAAATTTATAATTACAAAAGATCTTATAATATAACCTCTAACACTCTAATCTTCTATAATGAAGGGATTTTTAGGAGCACTAGATGGAACATACATTAGTATTACGGTTCCTGTTGTAGATAAGCCAAGATATAGATCAAGAAAAGGGGAAATTTTCACCAACACATTGGGTGTATGTGATCGAAATATGGCGATTGTATATGTACTACCTGGGTGGGAGGGATCTGCTTCAAATTCTAGAGTGTTACGTGATGCAATTAATAGGAACCACGGATTGAAGGTGCCACGGGGTATATAACACTTTAAACTTTTAAATTTTTCTTTAACAATGTTCATATAAAAGGTTAATTGCTGAATAATGATTATTAATCTTTGAAATATAGGACAATATTATTTGGTAGATAATGGATACGCAAATTTCGAGGGTTTTTTAGCACCATACCGTGATGTTCGGTACCATCTAAAGGAATGGGGACCAGCACGTGACAGACCTCAAAATGCCCATGAACTCTTCAACATGAGGCATGCCAAAGCGAGGAATGTTGTAGAGAGGTGTTTTGGTGTTATTAAAAAATGATGGGGAATATTAAGAAGTCCCTCTTTTTACCCTGTGACGATTCATAATTGTTTGATTATAGCTTGTTTCATATTACAAAATTTCATCCGTTCTCAAATGCATATTGATCCAATTGAGAAAGAATATGATGAGGAGCATGTTGAAGAAGATGGAGAAGATGATGGTGTTTATGAAGCTTCAGATTTTATAAATGCAATTGAATCCACTAACGAATGGAACAATACTAGAGAGAGCATAGCAGAAGCAATGTGGTTATCATATTAGGACGTGGTAGTAATATACATTATTGCTTAAGTATTAATTCAATATATATATGGTTGTGTTTAATCCTTTATTGTGGTTTTTAATTATATGTTTTCTGATTGATTTATATTTCAGATGGAATTTGCACCAACATGTTATTGTAAGAGTGGGAAAATGTTGCTTAAACGTGCTGGTCCAAATGCCAAATTTAGGATCCGTTTGTATTACAAGTGTCCATTAAACGAGAATCACTACCGAAGCTTTCTATGGCATGATGAGTTTAATACATCTTCTCCAACAAACATGCCCTCTAATTTAAGCCCAATTGAAGTAGAAGCTTCAAGTGCGTCGACAACGGTGTTAGTAGATCATTTCAATACTAGTGTTCCTCGTACTCATAGTGATTTGGAGATTGAACTTTTTTTTATTTTCATGTCCATTGTTCTTGTTTTGATTGGAGTTATAATTGAAAAACTAATTTAAAATTGTTTCAAACATGTAATTTTCTTTTAATTTGTAGTAGAACATGTAATTTGCAAACTCTCAGATTGTATATTTTCAGTATGGATTGGACATGTATGCCTTTTTGTAGCGTAATATGTAATCTTCTTATGTTGGATTGTAGATTGTAATTTGACTTTAATATCACTGTTGTAATTTGTCATAGCAATATTTATTTTGTAGTGACTACAAAACATGTATTTTACAGCTTTACAATGCTGAATCAATGCACCTTGTAATTTGTAGTTGAAATGATGTAAGAATGCTGATTTCTATCCATGCTTTTAATACACTGCAACCCTTAATTAACCAAAATTGTATCGATTTACCAAGCTCTCTAATATGTTGCATGTAGCAGTCAAAATTGTATTGTAGTGACTGTCCAAACATGTATTTTACAGCTTTACAATGCTGAATCAATGCACCTTGTATTTTGTAGTTGAATGATGTATCAATGCTGATTTTTGACCATGCTTTTAACATACTGCAGCTCTTCATTTACCAATGTCATATTGATTGATCTATGCTATGAATGCAGATTTATTTAACCGATGTATTCAAACATGTTTTACTCAATTAATAAATGCATCGGTTCATCCTTCATATTCACCCTATATAAATAATAGCACTCCACTCCATATGTCTTCCTTCATCTTACTTTTCTACATTTACCAACTCCATCACCTCACACTATGGATGATATTCCTACTCAAGCTTCCTTCTTTCACATGATAAAATGGAATCCTGCTATGGATCATTTCTTCTTGTCAGTTTTATGCTTCTATAAGGAGAAGCATGAATGGAAAGGTGGTGACATCCCCCAAAATATTATTCAAGACGTGAAGTTCGCTATGAACAAGCAATATCGTGCTGGTTTAATTTGGATAGATGTTTTCGAGAGAGCTCATCTCATGCACACACGGTATACCACTTTCAAGGACATTGCTCGCACACCCGGGGCAATTTGGGATCTCGAAGAACATCGTATTATCACAAGTGATGACGTTTGGTATTATTTGTTTGAGGTAGTAATTTCAATGTCATATTTTTTTTATCTTTTACACATGTTTTGATTTATATATGTGTGGTGAACGCACGATGAACTGACAACACATATATCATTATCACTAAGCTCCACATATATCATTATCATTAAGCTCTAGCAGTTTAACACATACTGACCACTGACCACACATATATATGATAAAATATTACACTAGTGTACATTATATTTGACATTTTCCTTTCTCCATTGCAAGAATTTTTTTTTCGCAAAGGCATATTATTGGACAGATGAGCCCGAGTTCAATAGATTGGCCTACCTGTTTGGAGAAGGAGATGAGGAAGTGAAGCTTGAAGATAATAAGAACATTGTGATCAACATAAACTCATCAAGCTTTAATGATTTGGAAGCATATCTTAGTGGAAATATATCTAGCAATGACGATGAAGTCATATCTCCACCAACAAGGAAGCCTCCTAAAGGTGAAACGAGCAAACTTCGTGGAAGTAGCTTCACTTCAATCGCTCGACGCATGAAGGATAATAGATCTAAAGGGAATGATGTGTCAGGTTCATCTTCTTGTGCATCCTCTAGCCTGTTCAAGAAGTAGTTTTGAAGATGTTCGTTGTTCATCTATTGGGTTCACTTCTCGATGTTTGTGTCGTTTGTTTTTGTTATTTTCGTTGTTCGTTTATTTTATCCTAGTGGTTCATCTATTGGATTAAGTTGCTGGTTGGATTTTCAATCTCCATTGTATTTCCGTTTCTGCTTTTGTTATTCCGTAGTACTTCTTCCGTTTTCAATATCCTTGAATTTCAGTTTCTAAATTAGGTTACCATGTGATTTTTTCTTAATTTAACTTGTTTATCTTCTTCAATGTTGTTTCCGTTTAGATATAAATAAACATAAAAGTGAACTGAACTATCCAACTTCATATTTAATAAAATAAGGAATACAATATATCTAATACATTAAAAACAAACAAAGATTACAGTATCCAAATATTAACCAACACAAAATATTACTTAACAGAGAAGCCATATTAGTGTATCCAAAGATTACATATCCAATAATCTTCCATCAAAATAAACCAATGGCAATTAGAGGCCATACTACAACATCAGAATATCACATATCCAAGAATCTTCCATCAAAAAAGGCCATGCTAATTATTAATTACGAGCCAAAACAAACGTTTAACAAGAGTTAAGGATACGAAGAACATATTCTACTTTAGCATCCTCAGGTAGTCCTAAAAAAAGTTCAAGTTTCCTATCATTTTCAATTAGAAGTTCACAAACAGTTAACTTATCACTAATGCTAAATCCTTCTATCACAGGTATTTTATTAAATATTTCTATTCTAGCTTGCCCTAACACTTGCTCGTGACCTAACCGAGATGCAAGATTCTCCATTCTAGAGTTTGCATTTTGACTCAATCCTTCAATCATAGCACAAACTTTATCAATACATTCTACAACCTTACGTTTTTTACCTTTACCTTTGGATGTGGATGGAGAAGTGTGCACAGTTCTAGTCAGAGGCTGATATGAACTATTGGTTGCTCCGTCTCCCGACATGATGTCTTCCATATCCACGTGGTAATCCCCATGAATGTTGCCTTCCTCCGCTAATGCAAACTCTTTATCCAATCGATTAATAGCTTCTGAAAGTGTATCTACCACTCTATATAAGTATATGCGGAAGCTAAAAAGAACACACGGGATACTTTTTGCGTAGGTTGTGTTAACAAACAACCTACACGGCAGCCTTACGGCCAAAAAGAATAATCAAAAGTAAGTGTTGTGCTATTACAATGTGTAGCACCACAACAACATCAACACTCTTACTAAAACACTAAACGTATGCTCTTAAGGATTACGAAGCATACACACTCAACTACGAATTTAATCTGAAAACTTGTCTCTCTAACTAAAAACTGAAACTAGTATTTATAGATAGACACCATGGGCTTGGGTTGTAGAATCTTGTATTTGCTGGCCCATGTGTTCCACAATTCTCGCTGATTGTTACGCTCCGCACTAGTGCCTGGAATTGTGGAACTAACTTAGTGGACAGTTGTTGACTCCTTGAAATGTGGAACCGAATATCTCCACTCAGCACGTACGCTTCCAACTGCCAAGACTTGGTCTTCCCACCAGTCTTCATCTATCTACTCAGCATGCCAAGTCATCAGGTTCCACGTGGCGCATGAACTGGACATCATT